>VFFE01007605.1:779-122093 GCA_008921705.1 Burhinus oedicnemus
GCGTCTCCCAGCCCCGACGGGGACCGACGCAGCCCGCCCCGGGGTCCCCCAGCCCCGACGGGAACCGACACGGCCCGCCCCGGGGTCCCCCAGCCCCGACGGGAACACGCCGTTGTACCCGCCCGGGTGTCCCCAGCGGTTGTGACAGCGTCCCCGCAGCGAGAGGACGGGACGGGAGGACCCTGCTGCCGTCCTTGCAGGGTCCGGGGTCGCGGGGCTGAGGCCGTGGGTGAGCCCACGCCCTGCCCGTGCCGCGGGTGTGCTCGCTGCTAGCAGGGAGAAACCGCATCGGACTCTTTCGGGAGGGATTTCTCTGCGCAGGGAAGCGCCCGGCCGGGAGGGCAGCCTGGAGGCCGGCTCCCTGCTCTGTTTATTTATTTTTTCATGCACAGAGTCATTAATTCGTGAGTGCTGGGCAGCACGTTGGGGAGGAAGGCGCGCGGAGGCGGTGGTCCATGCGATGCCGTCCAGCCTGCCTCTCCCAGCCGGTCGCTGGCAGCCCTGGTCCGCCTGGGAAGTCACCCAAGGCAGATCCTGGTGGAATGCTTTTCCTTCCCATAGCACTTCTAGGGCAAAAGGCTGTTGGGCAGCGAATTGAATCCCCTGGCAGTGGTTTGGGGCAGGTGGATGTGGGACCACAGCAGAGATGGGGCTGCAGTGCCCTTCCAGAAAGCAAAGACCATAGGGCAGAGCAGACCTGGGTGGGCACCAGCCCCACCAGCTTCCCACAAGGAAGCTCCTGCTTGCACGGGTAAAGCATTTACAGCCCGGATCAGAGCAAGACCAACAGAAAGTTAGTAAAGCTGGAAGCTTGCAATATGGGGAGATGAATTTTGGGAGCATAAATAGAATTTTCTGTAGCCTCAGCTCAGTGACTCACTGTCACCAACGGCGTTTGCTGCCATTGTTGAAGTGAGCTCACCGGAGGGCTGCAGGTCTGGCTGCAGAGGTGCGGTACGGACAGCATCACTGGCAGCGGCACTGTCATCCTGCTCTGCCCAAAATGCTGGTGATGGCTCTGGTGCCATGGGGCTGAAGGACCCACGGTGCTGCTGGAGCTCAGGGGGAGCTCTGGGAGGCAGGGCAGAGATGGACCTGCTGCTGGTGGCATCACGGTGGGAGCTGCAGCTGTTCAAAGCTCTCTTGTTAGCAATTTGTAAAGCATCGTGTAGCTGTTCTCGGGTTCTTTCATCTCCCGGAGGTGCGGGGAGCGGTGCCTGGGAGGCTCTGGCCAGCACAGCTGTGTGATGTGTGGCCCTCGTCAGCACAGGGCTGCACGGAGCTTTGAAGCTCTCCAGCGCTGCCTGATTAGTGCAGCGACGAAGGACGATGCGGAGCTCAAGTGGGGGACTGTACCCTGGGGATTTGCTGCCTCTTCCGTTCTACCTGAGACCAATTTGTCAGTGTGTAAAGGATCCACAAATTCCTCGTTAACCGTAATCCCAACTGGGTGCAAATATTTGCTCCCCTTGGAAGCAGGGATGGGCATGTGAGACTGTTCGACCGGGGAAGGGTGACATACTTATCTCAGGATCATGAAAGGTTTGTTCTGGCTCTGCGTCCTGCGCCCTGCTTGTTCCTGTACCCTGGTACCTGGTTAAATAGGCTAGTGCTAGGAGGGGATGCCGTGTGTAAGAGCACACAGGCTCTTCCTACGTCCCAGCTCTGCAGTGCTCCCAGGATGGAGTGGAGTTGGGGAGCTGCCCTTTGCAGGTGGTGGGATGGGGGGAGCAGGCAGAGGTTCAGCCCCAGCATCCCCGGGCATCTCGGGGTAACCCTTTGTGGATGGCAATGAGCGCGTGTGCTCCCTGAGCTGCTGTGCCCTGGGCACAGAGCAGCGCTGACCACCCCACAGCCAAATAATCCCGTTGGGGGCTCCGGCTTGCCGCTTTCAAGAGCATATGCCCTTGGCTTGTGTAGGACCTGAGCCGATTACACTGGCTGCCACTGCCTGCCCTCCTCTAAGATCACGCAGACCTCTCTGGCCGGGTGCTCGGACAGCCCTGCACTGACCGTGCCAGCAGCAACATTCGCCTTCGCAGCTGGGATTTGAAGCAGTTGCTTTATTGCAAGTAATAAACATGGGCCATTTCAGCAACACCCTTTCATGCAAAAGCCCGTGAGTGCACAACAAACCCCGCTCTGGCTTAACCCGGTCGCTTGGTAGTGATGGAGCAGAGCCAGGGTCTCCAAGGAGAAGATGGGTGATGAGGGATGCAGCCTGTGGTCTGAGGGGGCAGCCACGGCCCTTGTGCCTCGCTGTCTGCTTAGGGACAATTTTGGATAAATGGGCTGCAACTACTGCGCCGGGAATTGGCTTGGCCACGCGAGCCCGTGGCTCGCTGCCTGCACAAACAGCCATGAGGGTGTTTGTTGCTGAGCTCAATTTGACGTCTGGTCAGGGGGACACTCCCCCAGCAGCACAATGGCCCCGGCCAACGCGGGCCAGGCAGGAGAGGGCTTCCTCCAGTGTGTCCCACCCCACTCCGCTGCCTGTCTCCCATGGGCTTGCTCCACGTGGGATCGCTGTCCCTGGGGTGTCTCTCGGCCCTGCGTTGGTGCGGTGTTTTCCAGGGCAGGCGTGGGAAGGGCAGGTGCTCCCAGTTGGCCAGGAGGGAACAGGCTGTTCTCGGCGTCCTGGGGCAGTTCCTGGAGAGGGAAAGGGAGAGCAGGATCCCACGGGAACAGCGGCAGGAGGGGGCCGTGGCCAGGCCGCAGTTTCTCCAATGCCGTATGGGGCATCTGCGGCGCTCGGGAGGTCGCTTTGCAGAGCGGCTGCTGAGCAGGAGGGGGCTCTTGATGGGTCCCTGGGTCTTCCGGGCTTTCAGCAGCTTTGGGAAGCAACGTGAGCCCTGGTGGTAGCGCCCACCTCACCCACCTTCTCCCCGACCACTCGAGCTGGCACAGCAGTAGCGTTTCCAACTGAACGTGACATCTCTGCATTCAGCCTGCTGGACTGAAAGAGCCCCAAGCGATGGGGGCAAGGTGGGGGGCTCCCTCACCCCCAGTTTGGGCGGGCTGTGTATTTAAACCCAGTGGAAGGAGAAAGCTGCAGTAAGCTCGGGGTGATGGGGATCCTGGGGGGTCCTGTAGGTGTGGGGAGGAGCAGAAAGGCCTGTGATGGCCAGACCCCGCAGGCTGCACTGCCCGTGGAGCTGGAGCGGAGGAGCAGCGGTCATGGTGGTTTCTGTGTGAGGAATGACTAAACTTTGCAGGGATCTTCTGCTGGGAAAGACAGGATGGGGCATTGCAGCTCGCCTGGAGAAGGCAATTCCTGGCGGGTGGATGAGGAGTGTGGTGGGGAGCCGGTGGCTTGTTGCACACCACCGTGCAGAGGTGGAGCTCGTCACCATGGGGCCTTGTGGGTGTTAGATGTTTGCCTGGGCCCAAAGGCAGTCGTGCATGGAAAAATATGTGGGTTTGCAAGGAAAATATCCACAGGTGGTTAGTTAAAACTGAAGGTCCCTTTTCCCACCCTGGACTGTGAGCCAGAGGTGCCCAGCACCATGTTTCACCTTGACCTGCCCCAGGCAGCTCCTTCAAATCTCCACCCGGGCAAGGGGCAGCAGGGTGCTGGGCACACAGCCCCCAGAGGGTCCCATGCCAGCTGGGTGCCATGGGGGGTACTGTGACCGACTGGTGCATGCCAGTGTCTGCTGGGGAGGCCAGAGCTGAGCCTTGCCCTGGGCCAGAGCTGGAATTGTCTTTTGTCCTTCATTAGGAAAAGAAATACTGCTGCAGCTGCACTGGCATCTAGTGACTGGTTAAATGAATTCCAGGGTTTTTATTGCCTCTGGCTATCCCAGACCTTTGTTTCTTGTTTCACGTTTTTAAAAGAGAGGGTTAGCCGGGTCCCAGGGGGGCATTTTCTCTCTGGTCAAAATAGTTCTGATGTTTTCAGCACGCAGTATTATTGCCCATCTGCGGTGCCTCATTGTTAACGCAAAATAGTGGAAGCGGAGATGGCCTGTGGTCAAGTCGGCGAGGAGGCACGAGCCCTTGAGCCCAGCATGACCGCTCGTTTCGTTGAGCGGCTGCAGGCAAATTGCTCCGTCTGTAGGTGCAAGTTCAGCCCAAGGAGGGAGAAAACCTGGCCCCGCCGCAGCCGGTGGCGAAACTCCTACTGAGTTTTATAAGCTGAGGATATTAAGTGGGGAGTCTCTCCTGGAGTCGTTTCCCTGCTGAGGTAGCAGAAACAGGTTTCAGCCAGTGACTTGTATTTCACCGTACAACTTCTCCCACGTGTGAATTGTTTTTCTTGCTGCGTTTCTGCCCCCTCCTTCCAGGGCGAGGATCTCCAGCACAGGCTTTGCGGGCCAAACCTGGAGGTGCCGTGGGACGGACATCATGTGCTGAGGGAGGATCGGTTTAGGGGGTCAGAAAAAGACTCCAAACTGGGGAAACGCAGAGAACAGGGTGGTGGGGAAAGGCAAGAGAGACTCCAAGCAAGTTCTGCGGTCTCCCCTTCTTTGAGCACATCATAACAAGGCAGCTGCTGCTCCCTGCTCTGCTTCTGTGCAGTGAAAGGCAGCAAGGACCCCAGGGCTATCCCCGGGAAGGAGCATGAGAAAGGGCTGAGTAGGTTGCAGACCCTCCAGGTCTTTATCCCCCATTACTGATGGGCAGAGCCCTGGAGTGAGCAGAGACAAAGAGGAGATAAGATTTTACCTGTCTGCAGCAGCTAGTCTGGAGCTGGTTACAACCCTCGGCAGAGCCTGGAAACCCCCAGTGCAGTTGCATAGGGCTTAGCAAGAGAATAAACTCAGCCCTGCTCCCGGTCTCAGTGCATGCAAAGAGGGAAGCGATCAAAGTAGCTCAGTGATGCTTTCGGGACCCGTTACTGTCATGCAAGGTACAGCCACCCACCTGCATGCAGGCACGGAGGGGTTAAGCCTTCTCCTGGCCGTGGCTCCAGTTGGCTGGGCAAATGCCAGCCGGTGCGCCGAGTCCGCCCGCTTCGGTCTGCAGTGCTAGTGCCGGTGACACAGTGCCCGTGTGCCATCCCACTGCGGCCACACTGCACAGCATGGTGAGGCCGCCTGCCTGGGCAGGCTCTGGGGGCCAGGGCATCCCACTGGGGAAGGGTTAAGCAAAGACGAGCAGTGCCGATGCCAGGCTGGGTATCCAGGTTCTCCCTTGGCGGAGGTCAGTGGTGGTTCATGGGAAAGGAAAAATTGGCAGCTGGGCCGGATGTCCCTGCATTTCCCCTCTTCCTGCAGCCGCCTGAACGACGTTCCTTATTTAGCTTTCCTGATGGACAGGAGGAATCCGATGGCGGAAACTGTCACTGCCTGATAACAGCTCAGGGACCCCTTTATGACGGGCGGCACGGCAGGGAATGGGGCAGCGCTGCTTCTCTCTGGGAGGGGAGAGCCGGGCAGCCAGGGCTGCCCTTTGCACCGGGTTTTCGTGGGCGGCCACGGGTAGGGAGGGAATAGCACTGGCAGCCCTTCCCTTTGTGCTGGTTTGTGTACAAACCCCCTCAGTGCTATTTAAAAGACTCTCAAGGCCAAGTAGCGAAGGCATGTATATATTATATTGGCATTCTTTTTCTTCTTTTTGGTGAGGCAGCTGAGCTGGTGGAAAGGGCCATGGATGGGGAGAGGGGAGGCATGGAGCAAAGCCGCCCTGCCAAGATCTGAGACCAGGTGCGGCTTTCCACTCACTGGCAATGAGGACATGAAGGGCAGCCAGGACTGAGGTGCATCAGCAGGAGCTGGGAGTGATGGCCACTGCCGGGAGCTGAGCACACGCATCAGTATTGGGACCAGCTTCCATACAAGGATGCTCTGACTGAGCAGATAAACACTGCAAAAGGGATGTTACTGCATGTTTTATTGTCCCCGGCTTTCTCTCCATAGAAGATGGCATCTTGCTAGCGTCTGAGCCATTCTCACGTATGTGCCCATGGTGACCAGTCCCAAAACCACAAAAGGTCCTGAAATACAGCCTGTATTTCAATATATCCATTGATTTTTATCTTGCATCTGTGGAGGCCACCAGGCTGCTCCCATACCAATAAGAGCATTGTTTCCATGGCAATTAATGTATTTAAAAAGGGCAGAATGTACAGCAGGACTATTTTTTAAAGAGCAAGCCCTAAGCAAGGCAGCCCTTGCCACTGGACTGGACACTGGACACTTAGTTTTACTCTGTGCAATGCGCTGTGCTTTGTGTTGGGATGCAGAGGCCACGCTACAGCCTCGCAGCCCCAAGAGCACCAGTCCTCTGCGGCTCAGAGAGTTTCGTGTTCCCTGGGGTGGTTAGAGCTGCATGCTCCAAGGTGCGTCTGACCATTTCAGTTTTAGCTGAGCAATATTAAACATTTCCCTGCAAGACTGAAGACCTCATCAGGAACTCGCAGGGGCTGTTTCTGTGCTCCCTGATCAATCTGCTATATGCCCAGGTCACCTACCTGAGCAACCATGAGTCGCAGGATTGAGGTTTAGGTCATCAAGCTATGCTGGTAGCTCAGGACCAAATGGTTCTCGCTTCAGCTAAGTTCAAACTTCTTTTGTGTTTGCTTTCTGTCATCAAGCAGCAGAGGCAGGGAGACTGGTGCGAAGGGAATTGCTGTATTTGTGTTTATGTATTGCTCTGTCAGTGCCACAGGTGTGTGCAAGGCTGGTGGACATGGGAAGCAAACAGGAGCGCCTGCCCAAAACGTCAGTGCGCATTTCAGATGACCATGCTGGAGATGTGGTACCCATGGGGGATAATAGGGCTTTGCATCCTCGTGGCTATTCTGAGAGAGAAAAAGCAGGAAAATTCATAGCGCAAGTTATTTGTTTAAAATTATGCGTGTTTCTCATGGTGTCATTTCCTAGCATGATGCATAGTTGCCATTGCAGCGAGGTGAGTTAACTTCCTCCTATACCTTCCTGGGCAGAACTCATCTCACCCAGTCCCCTCACATAGAAGTCTAGTGTATAGCCTAAGGCACTTGCTCTATGGTCAGTGAGGGAAGGAGGGGGATAAAGGCTTTTTTGGAGGCGCCCCATCCCATCCTTAAAGAGGTGTTTAAGGAATTGCCTTTGGGAAGGTCCCCAGGTGATGGCTGAGACTGCTCCCAGCCTGCACGGTGTCTGCAGGCATGCGTGTCCCCAGGACCAGCAATGCCCCTCTGCAGGGTTGCATTTCACCCCGCAACCCACCCTCTTCCTCACTGGCCACCCCGGCTCCCCTCACTGTGGCAGCTTGCGGCTGCACGAGGGGACAGGCACGGTGCGCCAAAGGGTAAAACGAAAGAGCAACATCAACCAAAACAACTGATGGCCCCAGTCTCGGGAGACATGGCCAGGAGGAGGCTGGGAGGTAGTGGGATCATGTGGAGTGAGCAGTAGACAAAGGAAGGAAGTTTTTATTACTGGGCCAAATCCTGAAGTCCTGAAGTATTTAGACCAACGCCTCAGTGACTTCAGTGGAGAGTGGTCTGAGTAAAGAGAGGAGAAAGGGCTTCAGGATCTGGCCCCTGGGTAATTGTGTCACGTGGGAAGCTTATAAACAATTTGCAAGCTTATGATGGCTTTCCTGAGCGGCTGGCGCTAGCCAGTGAGCAGCGCCCGTGGCAGCCAGGCCCCCTGCCTGGGTCACCGTCCCCTTCCTCTGTGGGGATGCAAAGCACCCATCCTGCAGCGGGTTCACCATTTTGGCCACTGGCAGGGCTTCACAGGGCTCAGCAGACCCCGCGGGGCCCAGCCAGGTGCCCTGAGTTGGGTAGTGGCTCCACAGGTTTGGGAAAGGCCTGTCTGCATGTTCACGAGACCCAGGAGACCCACAGAGGGTTTTGGGGTCCTCCATCAGCTTTCTGAGCTATGTGGGCTCTTCACATGGCAGGGGAGTCTGTTAAAGGTTTACTGGTTTCATGTGTTACCCCCAAAAAGCTACAAAAAGCACAGGGCTGTGTAGCAGAGCCTGGAAAACCCTCCATTGGTTTCCCCGCATGTGGAAGGTCCCACATTGGCTGGCAGAAGTGTGTACATGTCTGCACAGAGGCACACATGTGTGCTGACAGTGAGGTTCAGCTCCAGGCTTGGCTCTCCATCTGTGACTTGTTTTCCCCATTTCTGAAATACTGGTGTCTGCTGAGAGGGATGTTAGATATAGTGACCTAAAAACATAAATACTGACAAAAGTCAGGGTCAAGTCAATAGTTTCCATGGACAACAGTAAATCTTGATATTTACTGAGGCAGTAAGGTTGGGCATGAATTCTGGTTTATACTCAGATTTGGAAACGGCCAGCTCAGAGTGATGGCAGCAAGCAAAATTGCATCCAGCAGAGGTGACGGCATCTAGTGCCCACAGAAATCCATCACTCACACACTGGGTTGTCCCAGCCTGAGCAGAGTCCCCAGTGAGGCGTAATTTGGTCTAAGTGGCCATCATCCCTTCATCGTGCTGCAGTGCTTCAGCCCTTTGGGAAGCAAAGGGCAGAAGTTCAATGGCATGTCCCAAAAGTGTGGGGGCTGACTGCGGTGCAGGATGCTCCCACGGGAGATGCTTATATTCACACCAGGAAGCTTCCCGTGCCGCTGGGCAGGCAGTGCGTTGTCCTTGTGCTGGAATGAAACATGGGGGAAGCAACCGCCTTGCCTGCAAACAGAGTTACCCAGCGATGCCTTTGTAAAGCAATTTAGGTAATGTAGCGTGCATCTGGGCCTGATGACTCCTCATTTGGTTTGTTGGTTATTGCCAAACTATCAGGTTCAGCACATCCTGGGCTGCTGTCTGTAAGTGCTGGCTCTGACAGTACCGCTGGTGCTGGGATGGGGTTGGGGCATACCCTGTTCTTCATCTCCTCCCTGTGCAATGATGTCCCAGTGCGCAAGTGAAGGGGAGCCACAGCCTACCCCATACTGCGCCGTTCTGGGCAGACAGGCTCAGACCCCAGTATGTGTCCCCCTTGGGTGACAGTGTTGCAGTGGCATTTTCCCATTTAGTCAGGTAGATCCACCACATTTAGTTGCTCGTGTGCTACAAGGACTAACGCAGGCAACCAGAAGGCATGGGTGGTAGCTTGACGTCCCCAGTTTGAACACGTGAGGATGGATTTTGATGTCCCCCAAACCTCCTGTGTTGTATGAGGTAGGAACCTTTCCCACATCGGTCACACCAGAATTGCGCCCAGCCCAAGATGCGATGCTCACCACCATCGTGCCTGCATTGCCCAATGTTGCCCCTTCACAACGCTTGGTGTTTCACAATATTTATGGCGGTTCCTCACCCTTGGCTGCTTAGACAAATAAAGCCTAATGCAGCCTGAGGCAGTTAATCCCTGGCTCTCCAGCCTCCCAGCAATAACAAGGCCTGGGTGGCATTTCAAAGAATGCACCGGGGGAGAGAGGGAGCGCCAGGATCTATCTTTTATATGGCGGTAGAAATACAAGCCTGCCTTCATTGAAGATAAGCGGTGTTGTCCGGGCTAAGCTCCTGCTCAGAGGCTGTAGTGGTGATGGAAGGCAGGAGACTCCGCACAGCGTTGGCCTCACAGTAACCTTTGCCAAAAGAAAAACACTTCTTAATACAATAGTAGATTTACAAAAAAAAAAAAAAATAAAAATAAACAGGGCCCCATGTGAACTTAGGAAACCTGTGCTGGCGTGAAGAGAGATGTGCATGGTGAAATGGCCTGAACAGCACCTGGAAGGGCTCTGGCCCCAAGACCCACGTTGCTGGGAATGGGAAAGGGCCCATGACTGTCCTCAGCCCCTTGGTCCAGCGTGGTGCCGAAACAGCCCTGCTGCCAAATGGCTTCTCCTACCTTTGCGGTCCAAGCCAACACATCTTCCCTTCGTTCATACCTTGGCTTTCCTGTGGGACTGGGAGGGCCATCCCCAGCCTCACCCATGGCTCTGAGCACCAAGTACCTTGCAGTCACCAAACAGGGACAGCCAAGGAAGTGGTGTGTTGTCTTTTTAGCATGATTTCCCCGTTAGTAGTTGCGCTCCTTTGGTGGAAGTCATTAGCATGTGTAAACGCTTCCTTCCCATTGCGTCTGCTTGCGTGCTCTCCCTGCTGAGCTGCGTGGCAAGGGAAGCACCTTTGAACGGGAAAACAACAGTCAACTTCTGACTATTAAGAAGGGAGTAACTGGGTGCTTATGAAACTTAATAATCCTCTTGTAATCTATTTTTAAAAAGCAGCATAAGGTGTTTTAGCTTACTGGCCTTCAAATAGCACCAGAGTCCAATATTGCCATTTAGGCTGGGTGTTTCATCGTAAGAATTGTGCTATGATATACAAAGTGTGACATTTCCAACTCAGCCTTTCTTGGAAGGGAATTAAATGAGTTTCATAGCTGCGTGAGGGGTGTTATGTGGAGGTGGAGAGAGAAATCTGTGCAGATGTTAAACAGCCAGCTAATCTCAAGTGACGCGAATGCCCTGATACACTTTGGCTCTCAGATATGATGATTATCATCTCCTGCTGCAGCGGGTCCTGGCTTGTGGTCACAGCTCTGCGCCAAGAGAAACCGAGAGCATGTGCATTTGTAACTTGCCATGGATGCCCCGGGCAGCCCCATGGGGCGAGCTTTCCTCCCAGTGCCCTGAGTCTCTCCATCTTCAAGTCTCTGCCTAGCAGGGAGCAGATGGGATCACTGACCCAGGGGTGAGGAGCAACCCAGCAAAGCCCTATGTAGGGGGAGAGCTTTGCTGTGCTCTCTAGAGCCCATCCCTCTTGGGGATCCTGCAGAGCGCAGAGTGAGATTTTTATTAACTACATCAGGGAAGGCTCCGGGTTTGGCCAGCTCCGGCTGCTTTCAAGGATGGAAGAAAGCCAAGCTGTGCAGTGTTTTCCAGGAGGCTTGAAATTTCTTATCTCCTGTGTCGCTTTAGATGCGTTTACCCCCGGGAACTGCACCTCTTGTTCTGCTACGTGCGGATGCCAGGAGGGCTTTTAGATCTGCAGCAAGTGCTCAGAGCTCTTCCAGCAGCCCTGTCTGCTTGTGCACGTCTGACCTCGTACCTGAGGTTTCCTTCCTCTGCCGCTACCTCTGATGACTAATTCTTCTTTGAAGAGCGTGTGCCTGTGATCTTCCTGCCTCCCCTCGTGCCCACCCTGTCGGAGGCGGCAGAAGGGGTCGTGCAGATGCGCGTGTGCGCACGTGCGGGTGTGCATGCAAGAAGCTGCGCTGTGGAGGAGGGTCTGAGCTCTCCCGCTCCCCAGGCAGCAGGTCTCTCTTGTCCGTGATCGGTCTTCCCTTTGCTTTTTTAAATTATTATTATTTTTAGATTATACTTGATGCTTGAAAACCCTGCTTTGATGATCAGGAAGTTTAAATTCCTCCTGCACTGTGCTTGTGCTTCCTACTTTCTGGGCCCATCCTCATTTAATGTAGCTTTTTCATGTCACGTTGGCTCTGGAATAAATCCATTTTCTTTCTTCCCTGTTATCTTTCATTAGAAGGAATAAGGATGACTCCTTTCTTCCTTGAGTATTTTTTTCCAAGCCCAAGCAGCTTGGTTCCTGCTGCCCTACCCTCTGTGGTTCAGGCAGGGATGGAGATACAAAGAGGCTGCACGACGGGCTTACAGGGAGCCTGGAGCAGATGGGGAATTGAATCCAGGTTTTCCAAGGCCAAGATAATCATCTAATTGCAAAACTGTTTTTTCCCCACTTACCCTGTTCATCAGCTTCTCTCGCACTCAGCAGCTGGAGATCAACTTGAGGATGGGCTGTGCTGCAGAGGAGAACAGGCACCACCAGCTCTAGGGCAGCTGTTTGCTTTGAGGGCTCCGAGTTGATTTCAATTCACAGCGAAGCAGCAAACATCTGGATGCAAACTCCAGGGCCACAAAGATGGAGGAGCCAGTCTTTTCTGCTTGGCACGGTGCCTCCCAGTCCAGCTGCATAGCTTGCAGACCCCCAGAAAGCCCGGTGCGGTCAGCCTGGCTGCAGCAGCCTGGGTGAGAGGCAGGCAGGGTGCGCAGGCTTTGCTTGCACGGGGGAAACCTGCCCTGAGTGAAGCATGGGGATTTCTTCAGTGTCCTGCTCAGCCTGTCCATAAGCCAACAGTCTTGGGAAGAGCTAAACTTCAAAGGCCAGCAATTAAGCCCACACACATCAAGGAAAAAGCAAACCTGCGATTTGCTTTTTTTCATTCCAAATGCCGCTGCCCTTTTCTCTCTGTGCTCAGTGCCAACCCTCGGGCTCTGTCTGACTTCCCAGTCAGCTGCCTCTGCCTCCTCATCTCCCAGCGGGAGTCGGATGCCAAGGCCTCCCTTAGCTTGAACTCCATCTTCCCCCAGCAGCACATCTGTGGCTTGCTTCAATGGGAGCTTCACTTGAGCCTCTGGGAACGGCTCATGATGGAGCTGTAGTTAGTGATGTCCAGACTGAGGGTCTCATCTCTGCTGCCTCTCAGGCTTCTCCCTTCCTCTGTGGGCATGCAGCAAAGCCCCGGTGCTGTGTGTGGAAGCCCCTGCACAGGCACTGCAGCTGGTCCTGGCTCTGCCCGGGCTGTCACCAGCCTCAGTGTGGGCAGCTGAGGCTCTGGGAAAGGGGACAATGCCCTGCTGTGGGCAAGGGGGATCCTGCCCTGATGCACCTGCTCCATTTTGGCAATGGGTGGTTTAGAGACTCCTAGACCTGGATGTCTCACCTGGATCACTGTGTGTAAGAGCTGGTGGTGACTTGTCCTCTGGAAGCTTATCCCTCTCTTTGGGAATCTCTCTGTGGGTATCCCACAGCGGCAAAATCCACAGTCTAGCTGAGTTGCATAAAAAGGTACTTTGTTCTCTGCCTCGTAAATTCATCAGGTACAGCGTGAGAAGCAGTGGATAATAATTTCCTTTAGTCATTTACCCTTTGTCACTGTATAGGCTATCATTTCTTCTCAGTGGCCAAAGATGTCTCTTTAGTGTCCCATGGGTTTGTACCCACTGCTGCCAGAGGTACCTCAGCCCAGTAAAGCCTCTGGTGTTACACCTGGATGGACATGGGGTAGAATTAGACCCTGAATCCAGCAATGGTCAGTCAACTTCTGAGCAGTCCCAAATGGGTTAACTGGAGGTAGAAGCAGTAGAAGCTTTTCCCAAGCCACTTGCCCAGACATCCCAGACCCCCAGGGCCCACGGGGGGATGTCCCCAACCCATCCTGGCCATCCATTTGTGCTGGCAATGCCTGTCTGCCAGGTACCAGATTTGGACCAACAC
This sequence comes from Burhinus oedicnemus, assembly GCA_008921705.1. NCBI lineage: Eukaryota > Metazoa > Chordata > Aves > Charadriiformes > Burhinidae > Burhinus > Burhinus oedicnemus. Next base: position 13,937 of record VFFE01007605.1, read on the forward strand.
TCATTTCACATAAGCTGTGGACAATTCATCTGTGATTGTGTTCCTTCAGGTTAGAGATGTAATGAACGGGGCTAATTTCTGTTACCGGTCCCCTAAAGCCATCCGATCCCTCTGCTCTTTCTACACCACGTTAATCACATCCTGCGGGGCTAGAGAATGTGAGCAGGGCAAGATTTTGAATGAAGTAAATTAAAAAAGGAAGAGAAGCAACCTGACAGTCCTTAAGATGTGGGAGGATAATTTTAATTGGGTTTTGCAAGGGTTTAGTCATGCAGTTAATAGGGGCCACTGGAAGAGGGATGGCTGTGTATGCTAAGCAGGGCGGTTCGCCCCAGGCTTCTGCGGGGCCGCAGCCGTGGCAGTGGGAGCTGCCACAGGCATTTTGGCAGGTGTGAGGATTTCTGCCCCTTGGGGAGTGAATCCTGTGGACAGAATAGGTCCTGTTCCTGTCTGAAGGCGCTGGGCTCCCCCTCCCCTCCCCTCCCTGCGCATCCCGCTGAGCCGGAGCTGCCCTCCGAAATGTCAGGGAGAGGAAGCAATCCTTGGCTTGTTAGTTTCTACAAGGAAATAAAACACACAGATGGCTTGAGCATCCTCTATCTCAAAGGCAGGAAAAGGATTCTCCGGGCAGGAGCAGGCAGCCAACAAACCCAAGAGCAATTCAGGGAATGGGGGACCAAACAAAGCAGCGTCTGGCCAGTCCCTGGCCAGCAGCAGAAAGGGTGGGCCGGCAGCCTGCCGAAGGGGAAACGAGCTCTCTGATGTGCAGGAGCATCCCTCACCCGAGTGAGAGCAGCGAACAGCCGGCTCCCTTGGGGCCTGGGGAGTCTGCTGACAGCAGAGATCCTGGAGGAGGTCTGCAGGGTGGCCCCGGCTGACCCACTGCCCCAGGCCGGACATGTGGCTACCTGACAGAGGCTAACTTTGGCTCAGGACGTAGCCTCTCAGGGAGGATGGAGTAGGGAGCGAGCGCGGGGAGGGGTGTAGGGAGAGGAAAGACGGCAGGAGACAGAAATGCAAACATGGCCTGACAGTCATGGGGCAGGGGGAGGGGAGGAGGAAAAAGCAGGGTAAACCTGGCAGGATGGAGCAGGAAACCGGGCTGGAGTAAGGCAGGGCGATGGTGAGATAGTGCTTCCTGCGGAGGGATAAAGGCAGACAGATAAACACTCCCAGACAGGCGCTTGTTGACCCCTCTTTGGGATGACGTGGTGGCAGGTCCCAAGGGCATGGGTGGCTGTGCCTGTGCAGACCAGAGTCCCAAAAGCAGGTGGCATCATGGTGGGGTGTTGGATGTAGCCGTGCTCTGCTGCCTCAGGGCAGCTGGCTTGTGAAACACCCTGATTTAAATCCCTGCCTGGAGGCACCAAGGGACCACGACTGAAGGATACAAGGGTCACTTTGTTCCTCAGGACAGCCCAGCTCTCTTGAAAGTGGCTCCTGCTTTTGAGCTCCTCTGTTTCTGTCCCCTGATGAGGCTTCTGGCTTGGAAGTCTAAAAGCTGAAGGAGCCCAGAGGGCTCATGACTTTCTTTGCCTCGTTCCCCATCAGTGAGGGTGGTTATAAGATTTTTGTGCCTTGCCAGAAAAGAACCAGTTAATTAAAGTTTGTGAGCACTGAGAGGCTAAAGGGGCTTGTTGGGGTGCACACATTGAGGCCAGAGCAGCCTTTTGGAGGTTGCGGGGCCGTTTGGCCGGACCCGCGGGTGCTGGATGCACATGCTGCTGTGGAGTGCCAGGGGCTGGGGGAGCAGAGCAGAATGCCTGCCCTCATGGTGCAGTTGGTCTGGCTGTGGCTTCTTCTGCTTGTGTCGGGACCAAGCTGCCATCACATGGTGCGCTGCTCACGTCTCTGCCCACCCCATCCCTCTCCCCGCTTGGCTGGCAGGCAGGGGCTTGCTTTGGCTGGGGTCTCCTCTGGCCACAGGTGCTGAGCTAGAGGAGAGCCCTGATTTTTGCATCCCCCCAAATGCCCTGTCCCTTTGGACACACGTCCTTCCTCCTCACATGGCATCGCTGCAGACTTGTGCTGCCTGGGGCATCTCTGAGGCTGGTGCCAAGAAAAAAGCACTTCCACGAGCCCTGGTGGCCCCTTCCTCAGGCCTCATACTGAAGTCTGCTCGGGGGGCTCCTGACTTACCCACAGGTACCTTGGGGCAAAGTTAATGTCTTGTTATACTTTTGGTGTTGGATAGGAGGGATCGGACACCCAGTAATGATTATCACCTCTGTGTTTGTGAGTATTGACTGAGTTCCTATCATTATTAGCCCCTTGTGCCCCCTGAAAGAGGACAGCCTGCCCTGGTTAGAGCAAAGAAACATCTGATGCTTCAGGAATATCCTCACAAAATGGTGAGGGCACAGATCCACCATACTTCAATTTGATGACATTTCAGGACTTTGAGGTGCATGGACAAAAATCTCCAGACCAGGGGAGTGTTGTCTCATCATCAGCATTGCCTGCTGTGAGAGGGGAAAGGTGTTTCCTCGGACCCGAATAAGCTGTTGGTGTGTGGAGGTGCATGGCTGGGACAGCGATGCTGCTGTAGCACAACACAGGGCGCAGAGGGGCTGATCCTGCACAGAGGACCACAGCCCCTGTGTTTAACCCTTCTGGGACAGGTCTGAAGTGATGGTCAACCACCAAGGAACTCCAGAAAAGAAGGGACCTGCCTCCTTTACCCTTTGTGCAAATGCATGCTTCGGGGGGATTTCCATCATTATCGTTTTTAATTTATTCATTGCTTCAGCGTGTTTCCACCTTGCCCACAGAGCCCTTCAGCATGCCACCTCTCCATTTTTACCCCAGTGCAGGCTGCGGAGCAGAACCTGCTCCATTGTGGTGTGAATTCCTGCCACGGTTTGGGGCTCGCCCTACCCACTGTCAGGCTGGAGAGAAAACACCTGATGTTTCATCCCCACATCGGCTGGAGCCTGCCATTCATTTCTCAGCCTTGTGCGATTATCTCACCTCTCTGCAAAACCAGCCTTCCTCCGTGCTGGCAAGCACTGGGAGGAGGAAGAGGAGGAGCTGACAGCCCTATGTCCAAATTCCCCCTGCCAGCCCCTTGTGTTGCCGCTCCAACCCAAAGCTGGATGCTTGCCCCGTGCATGAGGAGGCTCTGCTCCATGTGGGCACTTCAGCCCCGTAGGTGGGAAGCTGGCCCAGCTCTGCCTCCAGCACATGGACTTCCCGTGTGTCTGCAGCCACCTGCAGGTCCCCCAGCACCAGGCACTGGGGCAGTCAGTTATACCAGCACGGGGCAGGTGAGGAAGAGGTAACTGGAGCAGAGAAGGAAGATTGCACCCATGATGCTGGGGTTAGTTCCTACAGGGCAAAGGGAAACGGTGCACATGGAGTTTCGCCAGCAAATGCTGCTAATTTAGACAAGCCCAGCCTGGAAATCGGGAGAAGAGGTCTGCAGAAAGGGTAGAGCAAGGTTCCTCCTCCTTCTGCCCGAGTAATAGCTTATTGCTGCTCTTCTTCATCACAAAGGGTCATTCAGTCCCTGTTTCCCCTAATTGCCAGAGAGGTACTGGAATTTTATTGTTGGCTCTCCAGGAGCAGGTCTTTGCTCACACAGTAACTATGGTGCATGATTGCACGTCTAAGCACATGCCTTGCCCCGCTTGCAAGGGAAGAGCCCCACCACCAGCTTTGCAGCCTGCAGGGGCAGCTCAGGGCAGCCAAGGCTTTGGGCTGGGGGTGAAACCCAAAAGAAATGGGAGACGTGTGGCAAGATGAGCCACATGAGGCTATCTGGTAGCACTGGGCTCTGAACCATCCCAGGGCATTCAGAGTGCTGTTGAGCCCCAGCCAGGGACAGGCGAGAGCAGCTGCCTGAGCCCAGCAAGTCAGAAGAGGCTCATCGGTTGTGCTTTGTAGGCTCAGGACGTGGGTGAATTCAAGGGCTCCATCCTGGAGCCTCGGTCTGGGGATTTGGTTACCTGGTACAAATCTGCCAGAAATCCCTTGTGTAGAAGGTGTCCAAATCTCAAGTTCCTGCCTTGTTTTGTCAGGATACTCATCAATTTGCCTGAATACAGCAAAGTAGAGATGGGGCGGTAGCAGGGTCAGGGTAGCTTTGCTGGGGGAAAGGACACTCGTTTTTCCCTTCCAGCATATCTTTTGCCCCAGTACAGCACTGGGGTGGGCAGGCTGGGTTGGGCGGGCTACGCGAGGTGCAGGGAGACAAGCAGGGGCACGCAGCCTCATGTGGACCAGCTTTGCTCTGTGTGTGTTATTTTGCAGCTCTGGTCACAAAACCCCGAAGCGGTAGGTTTGGTGGCAGGAGCGTGAGCTGTGCCGGTTACCTGGGGACACACGGCGGCTGTGGCCAGAGCGATCCAGTCCAGTACTGGGGAAGGAAGTGAGCAAGAAGGACAGAGTGTGAACAAAATTCCTCTCCGGAAAGGCGCCCTGTTAATCAGTCAGCAGGGCCGACTCAGCAGAGAGGGAGGGAAGGGGAAGCGGAGAGGGGCTGAGGTGGTGTGCAGGGGCTCGGAGGGAGGATCCGGTGCAGGGCTTCCTGCGAGTGGAAGCAGACGGAGACTGGGAGCCGTGTCGTGCCATACCTTGCCGTGCCATGCCGCCACCTCCACCCACGCGCAGGCTTTGCGCAGGTTTCCAAAGCCATCGTTCACTGCAACAGTGCTGGCTCTGGCATAGATGTTGCTCTGGAGTGATTTAGCTGTCTGCAGCCATCACAAGGGAAAACCAGGCCCCTGGCAAGGCTTTCCCGCAACGTGCTCAAGGTCAGGCACAAGGCTGGAGCCTGCGGGCTACTCAGTCTCTGTGAGACACCCTGGGGTGGGTAGCACTTTCCAGGGCAAGCGTGGCTTCCCCACCGGGCATGGAGAGCCCTGGGATGCAGGATGGCAGCGGGCAGCCCCGCCATGCTGAGAGCAGCAGTGATCTCAGGGTGCAGGAAGAGGTGGAGGGAGCTGGAGAAAATGAAGGAGCTGCCGTCGATAAGGAGAAGGCCCTCGGTGCAGCCTGGCCCCTTTCAGAGCCGCACGCCGAGAGATCAAGGCTAGGAAAACTGCTGGGAAACACACTTGGCTGAAAATAGACAAGGTGTGAGTGGCTGTGGGATCCTGCTTCCTCTCCCCGCAACCCATCAATCCCCCTCTGTTTATTTTAATATCCCGCTGCCAACTTGCTTGGAAACCATCTTGAAAAAACAAAGCTCGCCGGGACTGCCACATGCCTTTTTAATTACATTAATGCTCTCCCCGTGCAAGGGCACGATTTGGTGTACACGAGAGAGTGGGGTCTGCTCAGAGGGCTGAGGAGATAAAGCATCGCCGGGGTTGGAGGTGAGGAAGGAGGGACTCAGAGGAGAGGAGATGCTCCATGCTCTGGAGACATCTCCCTCACACCCTGGGATTTGCCAGAGACACAAACCATCTGTATGTCGGTTTGTGGAGATTTAATGGCCAAGCCCAGCACCAAGTTCAGTGCTGGGGAGAGTGAGACACAGGAGAGACCCATAGCAAGGCACGTGCTCCCTCGGGGAGGGAGAGGGCAGAGGCAGCAATGGGGTGGATCTGGCTGGCAAGCACGGAGAGGGATGGAGAATTTTTCTGGGGAAAGCTGATGGCCTTGAAGATGTTTTTGCAGGCTAGGAATGGCTCTGGGCATCCCTTTGCCTGTCCTGGATGCCATGGGCAGCTGCGGGCACCAGCACACTGAGGTGCTGGCCCTGGAGTGGGGCATCAGGGTGAGCGGTGGGTCCCCAGCGTGAGCCCGTGCCTGATGCGGGCAGTCCCTGAAGCTCCGGCAGTCCGGGGCCATCAAGGAGGCTGGATGGCCATAAGGGCTGGCCCGGTGCTGGCTGCTAGCAGCGGGAGCGTCCCCAGCCCCACGCCACAGTGCTTTCGGAGGGAGCAGTGGTTCCTTTTCCTGTTGTACTCGTGGAGAGCCATGGACAGGATGCATCTGCAGGAATCCCACAGCCTCAACCTGCACAGATCGTACTTTTTCTTTCTTCCCCTCCACCCCCACGGCGTTGTTTGCTAACAGGTCACCAGGCAGCACATGAAGGGAGGCAGGGGGTTATTTCTGTGGGCGTCCTGCTCCCCCCAAGCCCGGCAGTGGGGCAGATGTGGTGCACAGCATTGGTTGAGAGGCTCCCGCCGCCCTGGACCGCTTTTTTCAGTGGTTCAAGCCAGGGGTACGGCTCCAGTGTGAGACCTGTTTCGGCACCGGTCGCAGCCAGCCCTGGGGATTGCCGTGCCAGGGTTTTGGGGATTAGCTTTCTGCTTGCTGCCCAGGGCACCAGCGGGATGAGAGGGTCTCCTGGCCCCAGCCAGCCCTGTGCTGAGCCGTATCTTTCACATTTTGGGCTGAGCACTGTGGGGGCGGCGTGCACCCCCGGCCACTTGCTAGGGCAACGGATCGGTGAGCTGTGGCCGTCTGGAGAGCGGTGTTTGCACTGGGATAAGCATGTCCGGCATTAATAGGAAATGCAGCTTAGTGGTCAGATTCCTCCCCCACCCCCCTTTTTTTAATAAAGCTCGTTACATTTTGAAGGGATTTTACCAAAAATGCACTCATTTATTTTCACAGCCCCAGGGCACATTTTTGTGTGTGACATCTGACGTCCCCTCCCTCAGGGATGGGGAGGTTGGAGGCGCCGAGGCAGGGTGTCCTCCATGGGGGCCGAGCGCCGCCTGGTCCCAGGGGCCGTGGTGACGCCGACCCGACCCACGTGTTGAATGACGAACGATGGCTGTTGTTGTTGTTGTCGTTGTCTCCTCACCGGGGAGTGGGTGAGAGAGGGGTGTCTGTAGGACAGGCCATGGGGAGCGGGACTCTGACAGAGGTGGGCCAGGGCGGCCCCTGGGCTGACACCGCCTCATGCGGGCGAGTGAAGAGGAGGCAGGAGATGGTGGGGGGGGAAGATGGCCGGTGCCCTGCTGTTGCCATGGGGGCAGCCGCGGGGACGGCCGCCTCGGAGCCACGCACAGGCGGGAAGGAAGTGGAGAACAATTGGGGAGAACAAGGCCGGCGGCCCTGGCCTGGCCGTGCTGGTGGTGCCGCTTGGCATGTCCCTCCACCACCGCATCCCCATCGGTGGCCTCTCCTGGTGGTGGTGGACCCTGGCTTCCCCAGGGGCCTGGCTCCTCATGCCACCCCTCAGAAGCCTTGTGTCGGAGGGGCTGGCAGCCATTTGGTGTCTCCTGGGGCAGGTTTCCCCATAGAGAAACATTCATTGCGCGTCTCTACCACAGGGCTTTCAAGGCCCATGGCCCTCAGGCCACAGTTTTGGAGGAGAGGCGGCATACGGCGTGCCTGTTGCTTGTGAAACTCGTGGAATCACCACGTCCTCGAGACCTCTCCCTCTCTGCCAGATCTCTCTGAAACTGATAAATGGGTTTGAATGTTACAAGGGAAAGAGACAAGACATGCACAGAATGCAGCTGCAAAAACCTCATGTTTCTGTAGAAAATTGAGCTAGCAACATATTTTTGCATTCTTTTCTTCCTTAGCATTTAGCATCTACCTGAGTCACAGCTTCACATTTTGCACTTTTTTTTGTGTCTTCTATTTCTGGTTAGTTTTCTTGCTTGTTTTTTGCAGTCACCAAGACTTTTGTTTTGAATTATCTCATGTCTCCAGAAGCTGGAGTTTTAAGATAAAGATCATGAAGTAATGACAGTCAGCAACACCGTGCTAATGAAAAACAACGGGTACATCTCTGAGGGTAACCGGTACTTCGAGATGTTTTGTCCATGAGGAGCTCGCTTAGGGTGTGTGTTTGGCATGCCGGAGATGCAAGCACACAAGAAGTGGGACTCTCCCAGACAAAAGCTGGGAGAAGTGCGTGATAATGTTTAACTGCCCGTCCTTGAGCCTGGATAATTTCACTCCTGGAATGCCTGTCCGGCTGTGGTGCAGGGAAGGGGGCTGCTGTAATCCCTGAAGGTTTGGTCGCGTTCGGGTGACTGCCCGTACCCGAGAGTGCCTGGCAGGAGAAGGGCATTCAGTGAATGCCTGCTGGATCTCTGTACAAACATAAGAGGTTTGCATTTGTGGTATCTGGACGCCCCTGGTTTGTCCCCCTGATTACAGAAAACTACACGTGTATAGAAAAATCTCCCACCAGACTCCGTCCTGTTATCAGATAAGATCATTTCAGAGCAGTAGTCCAAGTGAGCGCAATTGTAGTCACCTGATGTGGAATGGCCACACCTGGATTCCCTGATTTCTGGTCTTCCATAGTTTTTCTGGCCCTCATCTGTGCTAGTCTGTCTGTCGGAGCCCAGGGGCTCTCTGGCCCCAGCCCTAGAGCTGTTGCTGAAGTGCAGACTCCTACAAGATGTTTCCTTCAGGAGGCTTTGCCCCTCTCCAGGCTCGTGATGCCAAGCTAGCTGCTGCCCACAGCGGTGGGTCCAGACTAGCAGATGTCTGCATCATCCCCTCTCTCTCCACAGATCTGGTGAGCAGCTATTCTATGACCCCCCCTACTCTTAGCATCACTGAAGAAGAACACGTCATCAACGCCAAGGATACACTGACCATCACCTGCAGGTAAGGCACAGGGCTCTGCCTAGACTGCTCTTACCTGGTTAGTGTTGGAGGACCAGGCAGGGAGAGCCCACTGGGGAGATCTTGGCTGCAGTACATCTGCAAATTAGCACAGCTGACTAGAAATCTGCCACATTCACCAAGTGTGAATTCATCTAATTAATTAATTGAAAAAGAAGCTGGAGACATCTCAGGGGAGATGGTGATAACCTCTGCTGTAGTCTTGCAGGCAGAAGGAAGATAGAGAAACATTTGCGTTATCCGAAAGCTTCCTTGTAAGCTCTTCAGGGAAACTGCCTTCCTAACTCTCCTTGTCTTTCTCTGACATTGCTTATTCTCACTTCATCAGGGGCTGCTAGGGTTGTAGTTCTGTTTTCTAAATCTGGCAAGTCATTTTGGGGGACATTGAGAAATATCCATGGGAGAAGGCAAAGCTGCACTTAGTGGTGGCTGTGATAGGCTTCCAGCTTTTCTAGGGAGCTGGGATTTAATGCTCTGCCTTGTACACATGGGGGTGAAGAGGAGCCCCAGCCAGGCCAGGTGAATAACTCCGTGACAGGAGCTGGAGAATCTCTGGTCGTTTTGGAGACTGTGGTTCTGAGAAGGTGATGTGACTGAACTGCTTTGTCCCATGCTGGAACACTTGGCCGTACATGTTCTCAGTACTACCCGTTATCTTGGAAAGAAAAAAAAAAACAAGTGGGAGAATTGACCAAGGTCAATTTTCCTGACAAAGCTGGAGTTTCCCTTCAGCAGCTGAAAGCAGATCCATGCTGAGCACTAGGGCCCGATGGGGGTATAAATTCAGCATGGGCCTCAAATGGGTGCTTCTCAGTGTTATATATAACCATGGAGCAATTACTGCAAACACTTGGCTGGCATTGTGTTCATGTCTTGTCACAAACATATTTAACTTTTCCTGGAACAGATGGCATTGCTTTTACTTTGTGAATCGGTTCATAGGCAGAGGAGAGGGACAGAGAAGAGGTTGTTGATGGCCATACTGAACGGATTTCACTCGGTCTGGGGAGCTAAGCTGTTGTGGGTTTGTTCATATGGTGACCTGAGGAGCCATGGTGTGTGCTAGGTTGTAGGAAATGTGTGAGTTGGAGGACTGTGGTCAGCCATATAGCTCCTGTGGGGGGCATAGAGGAAGAGGGGGAAGTCCAGGGACTCCAGTGCTCTGCCATGGTAGTTCTCTCCACAGAGGGATGTAGTAGCTGTCACTCTCTGTTAAAACCTTGGAAGAGGGGAGATTCAGTGAGATTATTCCAAATGAGCTTATAATCAGGCCAGACCCTTTCTCAGCAGTGGCCCCGGGAGGGACACAGAAAGTGGTTTCAAGACTGTGTTGCTTGCAGATTGAGCCAGGGCTAAAGGACATACTGAAGTTAGTGGTGTGGTTAAAGAAAGTGTCTTCTGCAGTCAAGCGTGAACATACCTGCTTAGCACCATGAAGCGGAAAGCTTTTCTTTTTGGGTAACCCTCCTGAACTGGAAAGGACAAGATTGCCCTTTCCTTATGTATTTGTTATGTGTCGATTATTATGAAGGAAAATCACATGAAGTGGGAAAAAAAAAAAAATCTTATTTCCAAGTGCAGACTCTACATGGCCTGCCCTTGCAGGGAGCACCGTACAAGCTACGGAGTCTCTCCAAGTGGCAGCAAGCTCCCTGGTTCCTGCTGCAGTGCCAAGGCTTGTCTTTCAGGCTCACTAGGCAGCAGCCATACAGTGTGCTGGCATGGACAGAGCTGAGATAAGGAACATCCCTACCCCTGGCTCCCAGGTGCTGTGAAGGACTGAACTAGCCAGCCGCAAACAGTACTAAAACACATGCACCCTCTGCCGATGTTGCTCCCTGGCTGCCCCCTGCCTCTGCATCCTGCTATCCCAGATGTGTTCCTCAGGGACTGTGCACTGTCCTTTGCACCATCCACAGGTAGATAAGTCTCAGCATCTCCTGTGTGGCTCAGCGGTTCCCCTTCTCCCTCTGAGCTCTCAAGCCTGTGTTTGTCTAATGTCTTGAGGAGAGGATTTTGACTGTGGGACACTATTACTTCACTTGAATGAAAAGTAAATCTTTCCTGGTCCCTGGATCTCTAATTACACCCAGCTGCTTCTCCAACCTCTTCTCTGGACCATGGCCCACCCTAGGAAGACCTGGCTTGTGTTAATGGGAGCTGAAGGGAAAAACATGCAGACCACCAAGAGAACAAGCAAAGGAGAGGGTGGTGGGGCAGGGTAGGGCAGAAACAAATATGAAATCAAATACAGGATCCAGGGATTCCCTGCTGAGCATCGTGTTTGGAGGTGGCTTCAGTTTGACCCTGGTCTTCCCTTGAGAACAATGTCCTCTGGCTGCTCTTCGAGCTGCCCTGGAGCCAGGACTATGGGCCTGCTTGAAGCAGTGCTGCAGCAGAAAGTTGAGCTCAAAACCCCCACGTGAGACTCCCTGGAGACCTTTCAAGCTTCACCCACCGAGCGTGAGAGTCCCGCAGCTGACTGCACTCTCAGGCTCCCTTGCAGCAGCCTGGATCTTACACACCCAGAGCTCTGCAGCCCCCCTCCTGCTCCCCAGCCCGCCTAGCCTCATCGGGGACCAGAATCCATGCCAGGCCATGGGATAAGTGATGCCTCTGGAGCTGGGCATGCTTAACAGAGACCCGAAGATAGCACACCCGCAGGGAGCCACCAGATGCCGGGTGGCTGCTTTTGCAAATGGTGTCACATATAGGCATGTTACCCCCATCACCCAGTGCAATGAGATGTCCAGACAGAGCAAGGGACCAGTGTAGGATTATTCCCCAAAATACAGCTCATGCCAGGGCTGGCTGAGAGCCTCAGTGATGTTTTGATCTAAGCATGTGGCAGAGCAGGACAAAGGCGCTGATGCCCACGTGGACAGTGCATCTTTTATGAGCTTCCATCCCGAGAAGGGAAAAAAATATTGTGAATCTCTGCATTCATGCCCTCGGCAGCCTATGCTGGGGGAAAATGGAGAGCTTGTGCTTTCCGGCTCATGAATATTGGAGCAGAGCCCACAGGAGCCGGCTGCACAACAGCAGAGACCTCCAGAGGGATCGACTTGATCCTGGCTGTGCCAGCCCAGCCCCAGCCATCCTGTCCCATCCTGCGGGTGCTGAGCGCTCAGGCGGAGAGGGAGCATCACTCAGCCATGGTATTTAGAAAAAGAAAGGCAAGGTTGTCCTTTGCTGCCCAGTGACTTGTTAATAGAGCTGACTCGCAGATGCTTGCGGATGCACAAGCCCTACTCTGGCAGAGAGGAAGCATTTGACCCTGGAGCCCTCTTGGCTCCTGTGGAGGAAATGAGCACTGTGGCAGGGCTGAAGGAGCACGAGGATAAGGCAATGCCCCACCATGACTGCTCCGGAGAAGTGTCCAGGGACACACAACACCACCTGCTGTTCTTTCCTACACATGTGACTGCTGTGAACATCCTCTGTCTTATCCCAGCTAAGCCACAAAGCCACAGCCAGCTTTGCCCATCATACCACACTTGGAAGCTTCAAAGAGGATTGAAGAAAAGCGGTGCCAATTGCAACGTCTCCCTTGAAGAGCATCTGTCCTGAAAAGATTTAGGAAAACAGCTGTGGAGAAGCCTACAGTGCATCTGTTTCCAGCTGGCATCAGCAGGCTCCATCGCCCAGAGGCACATTATCACAGAGCTGAAAGAAAACAACTTGGGAACAAATCTTCGAAGGTGACAGATAGGAGGGAGGGAACCATCCAAAACTGCTGCCTGGACCTTTCCCCAAATGCAGAGGGTAGATTTAGAAATAAACTCAAGTGAGTCTGGCATGCCCTCGTCCCTGCCTTCTCCTCTTAACACACCAGCAACACTAACTTGGACTCACACTAATGTCTACACCTTCTGTGTCCCCACTGAATCTGATCAAGCAGCACATGATGCAAGGAATGTCTTAGTTCAGAGCTGCCCACAGGCTGGTCGGCAGGTCTGTTTGTACTGGCCCATCCGTGTTTATATAAATACGTGTCACTCAGCTACTGTTAGCCTTGATGGTTAATAAAACAAGTGGATCTGATAATGCGTGAAAATCCCAGTAGGTAAACAAACAGAAAGCGGAAACGCTGGAGACTCGTACAATTACCCTGCTCCACGCGGAGCACCAAAAATGCCTGAGCAAATGCAAAGAGCTTTGGGGTTCCTTTGCACAGTCAGGGTCTGAAGCTCTCAGCTCTGGGTTGAGAGTGGGCCAGCCTCATGGTCTGTGCCCAGTGCAGCAGAGCAATGGGCATGGCAGAGGCCACTGAGTGTTTCTAGTTTGGTGGTCAGATTTACTATTCTTTTTCTCTGTGCATGCATAGGATGGGAAAAACTCAAAATTCAAGAGTTATTTTTATTGAAGTGTTCGTAAGACTCTGATCCTTTGGAAAAGCCTGCTGTGATACATGGACAGAAGCCACTGGAGCTGTGCTTCCAGTTCTGCCTCAGGCACTGATGGCATTTTTAGTGAATGAAGAAGTTTGAGCTGGGTCAGAGGGCCTGCATGGCTGTCCCCAACGGCACGTCACTGCCTCCAGAGCCCTTGTGCCTGGTGACAAGGGGAGTGTGCAGCACACTGTCTCCAAACTCATCTGCGGCAAGCTAGGCAGCGGAAGCTGGAAGAGAGAGAAATCTGCAGGAAGATAAATCAGCTGCTGAAGACAAACACAAAGGGGCAGGTCTTTCCCCCATGCTTGGACAGAAATCCTGGCCTCATTGCACATAAGCCATTGTGCCCTCCGATGGCACCTTATCTCGCTTCCTCCTTGCTGTCCCTTGCTGTCTGGATCCAGCTATTGGTGACGGTCCGGTCTGGCTGCACTTAAAAGCATCTGCTCGCAGAGCTGCCCTGGCAGAGGAGTTGTGTGTGCCAACATGCCTATTCCCAACTTGCATAATAGATGAACCCAGTTTCCCCTAATAGAGCTAACGGTGCTGACAAAAGGTCATTTTTACCCCCACAGCTGTCTCTTGTGATGTCTTCTTTTTTCCCATTTCTTTTTTTTGCACATTCTTAAGTGACTTTCAGCTACACTGGCAAACTTTCAAGTGGGGACTAGGCCTTCCTCTGAAAGGGGCTCTGATTTCACAGAAGGAAACTTCCAACATGGAATAAAAGCTTGTTTTGTTTGTAGTAAACAAGCACAGTTATAGCAAGCTATGGTGGCGCGTGCGTACATGTGCATATGCAAGCCTCCCGCTCTGGAGATCCTTGGCTATATATAAATACACACGTGCACGCTCTGTCTGGGGGTTTCTTGCAGTTCCTGGACTTTTCCATTTGTCTTTGTGCTGCTGGTGAGCAGGGTCTGCGGTCGTGCCCTCGTAGGGGTATCTGTAGCTCAGTGTCTCTGCAGAGATGGGAAGGGGCAGCAGCCCTGGGCCAGGCAGGGGAGGGTGCTGGGGGGTTGAAGGGGCTGCAGGGTGCTGTGCAGAGCAGGGGAACCCCCTCCCACAGCAGCAGGGAAGGAAATAAAGCTGGCAGCTGGACAGAAGGTGATCAGCTGAGCCTCCCCTTGTTTTCTCCTTGCTGTCTTTTATCCCTGACTCTTTCCTGCTTTTCTCTTTCTCCTTTTCTTTCCAGTCTGCTCTCCTTCCCTCATTCTTCTTCCCACTCCATTCATCACACCACAAGCCCCAGCCAGCAGCTGCACTGAGCCAAGGGAACTCATCACATCTGTGTGTTTTCTTAATAGCTCTGGACTCTTTTAATAACGAGAGGGAATAGAGAATAAATGGAGCCTTTCCTTCAGGGCCCTATGTGGCTCCCTGTCCTGGCATCAATACCAGTAGGACAAAGTCATGGGAGGGGGAAACCTGCATATGAGTGGGCTGATATCTTAGAGCCTAGCATGGCCAGAGAGGTGGCCCGGTGAAGGGAATGAGCCTTTGCTTGCCCAGCAATTAGTAAAGCTCCTTGCCATCTCCTTGAGCCTGTTTTTCTCTTTGAGGGATGGCCATTCTCTATGCCACAGTCCGAGAGCAGTGGCTGGCTGGGCCATGTGCAGATGTGTGCAGAGCCACACAGGGGAGTTGTCCTGGTTTGAGGTAAAACAGAATGAATTTTCTTATCGGTAAGTTAAATACCCACCATGTTCACCCTGCTTAGCCCAAAGCTAACTCTTCTCTTTGCCCATGTCTAGAGGCCAGCACCCCTTGGAGTGGTCGTGGCCCGGAGGCAAGGTGGACCCTGCTGGGAAGGAGAAGGAGACCGAGTTGGTGGCCTCAGCAGTCCCCAGTAGCGGCCGGGCAATCCGAGAAGACGACTGCAAGGGGACCGGCACGAAGCCGTACTGCAAAGTCCTGGTGCTGACGGAGACCCAGGCGAACGACACAGGTTACTACCGCTGCTATTACAAGTACATTGATGCCAAAATCGAGGGCACCACAGCAGTCAGCGCCTATGTGTTTGTGAGAGGTAAGAGCCATGCAGTGACGTGCACCTTCAGGCTCGGGGAGCTCTGGGGCAGCCTACGCACCAGCATAATATCAGAAAGGTTAAAAAGCTCAATGTGCCCCCCAGCCTCCCAGGGCAGAGCGTGGCTGCTGCAGGCTCAGGGAGGGGGCCAAGGGCTGGCTCCCTGGACTTGGAGGGAACCAACATCTGTCCAATTCTGGGGGATAGAGGCAGTGCCTGGGATTCAATTACATCCATGCTCGGGGGCATCGCTCCAGCCAGGCTGGAATGCAGGAATTTAAGGAGTGAGAGCCAGGCCTCAGAGACGCTCTACTGCTAAAAAAAGTACAAGAGTTAGCTTCTGGGCAGCTGGGGGATCTCCGAGATGCTAGCGGCTAGGGATGATAATGTTCCGTAAAGCTGAGACTGAGAGAGGGAGAGGAGGAGTGGTACAAATACGCCGTGTGCGGCCTCCTCCTGTCCCCAGGCTGGATGGCCCTGGAGCCACTCCACCGTGGCAGACCCAGATGCTGCTCTCCACACTATCTGCGCAGGGGCTGCCTGTGCAGGCAGGGTTATAAGACGTGTTTTGGAGGAGGAGGGCTGTCCACCAGGCTTGGAGCTAGAACCTTAGCTCAGCAAGTGGCTGCGGGGCCAATACTCAGCTTCTCCATACCTCGGGGGCTCCTCCTCTGCTGTCTCCCCCACTGCTCGCAGCACTCTCCATCGAGATAAATGAGCGCTCTCCCCTGGAAACAGTTGGCTGAGCTATTTCTCTTTCCGCCCCCATTTATTAGTTGGTGCAGTTGTCACAAGCCAGGCAGGTCATGACATACAAGATGCATTTTTCAGAAGTCCCAGGCAAAGCCAAGTTTGCCTCTGCAACTATGCAGAGAAAAATGCAGGGGCAAATCAGAAAAGCTGGGCAGCTGCTGGAGAAGAACTGGGGTCTGTTTCGGCAATTGCCTCCTCCTCCCATGGGCTCTGCTGCCCATCCTAAAACACGACAGAGCTTCCCTGGCTCCCAGACATGTTGGGCAGGGGTGTTCAGGCACTCTAGAGTGTTGTGTCAGGATGGAGGCAGAGAGCTTCTTACACATGCTGAAAATAAGTATAACCTAACAGGCTTACATGCAGGGAATGCATTTGCAAGAGCCTGATTTTCTGTGTGATCCAGCAAATGCTACTTCCTTTGCCCCCTCGCCCACCTTCTCTCACCGCCGACCTCATCTGCAGCTCAGTAATGGCTCTCCTGTTTAGCAGAGAGCAGCAAGTGTGCACGTGCAGTGTAGCTTAGGGGCAATAAATCCCACACTGTTAGGGCCCATGGGACTCACAGTGCCTGTGGACAGCATGTATGCAACAGATCCAGCCAACACCTCACAGCGTTGCTGTGCACATGGCTACACAGTCCAAGTTCATACTCATTCCAATCAGGCTGTGCCCTGTTATGGCTATCAAACATCCAGGAAACCTCAGAATCCGCCTTTCCAGACAGGACAGGCTTTCAGGCAGGAGAAGGGACATGTCAGGAAAACCCAGGCATACAGTAACCGTAGCCATTGCAGAACGTCCAGATAAAGCCCTGCCTGTTCCTGCTGAACTGGGCTGCAATGTGAAACTGTCCCTTGAGAGCTTGGAAGGGCTGATGTAAGTGTCGGGGATATTTGGAGACAGCATGATCAGACCACAGATTTATCCATCAACCTCATTTCTCATGTTAAGAGCTTGGTGGAATTGCCAGGAACAAAATACCTCTGCTTGGCTGGAAAATGGGTTCTTCTGTATTTTACCTGCAGCTCAGTTCTCAAATGAACTCTCCACGCATATGTCTCATTTCCCATGTGTCTGGTTAGGTGTGTATTTTATTACAGCTACAGATAGTGCTGTAAACATACAGAATGCCTCATCAGGGTGGAATAGGATATGTACAGTCCCCATCTCATAAGGCTTAGCATATATTAATGAGGAAGATGCTAAATTATTCCCATCCGACCCATTAAGACAGCCTTACAGAAAATATGTGATGTGGTCAGAGAGGGGAGTTAGTGCATGAATCACAAGCTCATTGGCAGCAGGACCAGCCCAGGAAATCAGTTAGTTCTTGGCTGCCATCTGAGCTTGGAGGGGACTTCATAGTCTCTTACCTCTGGCAGTTGTGCAACTCCTCCCTCTCACATGCCCACAGCTCGGGAGGGCAATAGGGAACATATTCGCACTCGGAAACAAATCTGTGGTTTTGGAAGACAGCAATCCTGTGGCAGGACAAAACCTCAGGAAATAAAGATAAGAATTCTCTGGGGACTCCATATTTTCATAAGAGCTGACCAACACATTTCCTGTGCATGGCTTGTTTCACCTAAGCTGTAAAAAACATGCTTCACCCAGAGTATGTCTTTGCAGCATGACTATCACTGAAGCAAGAGCTTTATAGATCAAAAATTAAAGGAATTCTCTTATGCACTTAACAGTGGGAGTACTGGGTTGGATTGAGTTGGGCCCAATGTGATTTGAACAGCAGGATCCGCAAATGGGGATCATACCAAATTTGACTTGTCATTTTAGTTGGGCATCTTTAGGGTTTGGGTAGCAGAGGGAATGAGTCTCAAGTTGGACAAATGGACGTCCTCGTGCTACGGTCCCTTTAAATCAATGGTTTAGCTGCAATACAGGTGAATAAAGAGTAGTCTTTAAGGCCACTGGGATCATTTGCTCTGAATCCAGCAAACCGGAATCCGTAAGATCTCTCTAGCAAGTCCCTCGTGCAGCCCCACCACCTCCTTATGGAGCCCCCTTCACCCAGGGGACAGTTTCCATGTGCTGGGTGGACACTTCCAGAGACATGACTCTTACAGAGGAAAGAAGCTGGCAGCAGCAGGCATCAGAGACACTAGGGATGAGTCTGTATGCAGAGCATCCCATGAGGTATGTGTCCCTGTGGAAATGGGCAGGCAGGGGCTGATATTTCAGAAGAAGTCATCCATCAGTGAGGCACTGCCAGAGGACACCAAGGAGCCTCGTAATTCGTTGTCTCTTGTTCCAATTTTGTCTTCATCCCATTTAGTCAACCTGAGTGCCCTGTTTGCATGCATCCAAAGAGTAGAAAAAACATTCAAACTGAAATATTAGTTTTAAAGACAAGCGCTGCCAAGAAGACAGGTGAGCAGGTGCCTCAGCAGCAGCTGGCATGAGGCACTGCAAGACAAACCTCACCCTTCCTACCCTCTGGTCAGCCATGGCTTGCGATACAAGTGTATTTTGCATCTTGGTCTCACCAGCTCTTTCAAGTGTATCTGAGAAAGAACCAGAAATGGGGTCCATGCTGCCCTGTTAGCCTGCCATCTCTTTGGGATCAGGTTGGACTTTGTCCTCTGTGTCTGGATGGTGCCTGGCACGATGGGTCAGGGCCATGGCACATCTCCTTTATATGCTGCCATCAACTCCCTTCCACTGTGGACCCCTGCTTGGGCATGTCTCATTTGACACAGGCAACGCACCAAGCAGGACGGGACAGCCCCTTCCTCAGACACTTTGCTTCTTGGTGCTGGCTCCGCGTGGAGTTTAGCATAACGCCCCGGCCCTTGCTAAGTCATTTCACTGATTAATTTTGAGTGGTTTTGCTCTTCCTGTCGATATTTGTGCTTGCAGTGGTTGGGAGGCAGTGGGGTGGCAGCCCTTGAACGCTCAGCTCATCTGTTTATTTGCAGCTGGGATGGCTGCAGGATAACATCTGCATACCATTCCACTGTGGATCACTTCCTTACCCTGGAAGGTCGCGCTGCCTGCTCCTGCACCAGGGCAGTACAGCCCTGCGCCGTCCCTGCCGTGGGGCCACGCACAGTCACCAGCTGGGCAGGCGCTGAGCCCAGGACGAGACCTGCCAGTTTCACAAAGCGTCAAACCCAGGGAGAGACCTTGAGGCGGCCAGGAAAGGGGAGGTGATTTCCAGCACCGCCTGAATGTCACACAAGTGCTGCTCCACTAGTATGGTGTTTGGTGCAGAGGAGCCCGCCTCGGCAGCTCCCTTTGCATTCCCGAGCTCCAGGTGTCTCCTCTGACTGTTGCATGTTGCAGATGGGGCTGTCCGGCTCAACACCACTCCCTCTGGCAAGCTCATGCTGTGTTAAAGAAAGCCAGAAAGCCTCCTTTTCTTCTGATTTGTCCCTCTTCCCAGTTCTTTTCTGGCTTCTGTTTAGTTGTTCTTCTCCTTATATCTCTTCTTCAGATTTTGAACAGCCATTCATCAACAAGCTCGAGACCCTCCTCATCAGCAAGAAAGAGAACACTTGGGTACCGTGCCTTGTGTCCATCCCAGATCTTAACGTCACACTGATCTCGGTGAGAGCTTGACCAGTGGGAGACTCTGGACTGACATGTATTGCATTTGTTCTGCATTTATAATTGCCTGAATGGAAGCGGGACAGGCACGGCCAGGAATGGAAAATGCATGGGATACATTTTCCATGGAAAGTACAAGCCACCGTCTTCCTCGTTTTATTTGCTGGTTGAAGCTGTGCTGTCCAGTTCCCTTGGGCAGACCCCACGGGTTTCCTGCCAACCTTGCTTCTCTTCCCTGGAGCTGTATGAAACAAAACAAGACTTTGTTTTAATCCATTTCCCCACAGCATCCCCTCTTTGCTCTGGTCTCTGTGATCTACAAACCCTCTAGGTGGTCGGCATCCCCACAAGGGAGGAGGCTGCCGCTCTGGGGCTGATGACTAAAAACAACTCTGTTATCAGTTTGCTTGTGCCTTTTTTTTGCTTTTTCTTTTTTTTTTTTCACAATGCAAATACATCCTTCCAGGATGAGTGTTACTATTGTACAAAGGCCTCCAGGGACAGTGTGGGGGCCAGGGGCCTTTCCCTTGCCCGGGAAGGACACTACGCAAGGTCAGCACTCATCCCAGTGGGGCTGATGTTTGGGACATCAGCATCAGTTTCCTTAGCTATCACTAGAAGTTTCCATTCCTGGAAGTCTCTGGCCCACTCTGCAGGCTGGGAGGCTTGTGGTGCAGTTTACGGCTGCTCAGGGTATAGGGGAGGCTGCGATTCCTAGATGACAAACCCTTGGGGGGAGTGGGCAGGAGGCCAGCACAGCATGGTGCTGCATCGTTTCTTCTCACAAAAGGGATGTGTTAGCTAGCTTAAAGCCTGGAAGGAGTGGGGTGGGAATGTTGTTACCTTCTTATTTCAGTTGGCAAAATGTTGATTTTTCCAGCAAAATTCCCTCATCCACCCTGACGGGAAAAGCACTTTCTGGGACAAGAAGAAGGGGGTGCAGGTACCCACACACTTGATCCGGGACTCCTTGTTTGTCCAGTGTGAGACTGTCATCGACAAGAAGGTCTTCAAATCCAATTTCTTCATCATCCATATAGCAGGTGAATATTTGGGAAGGTGCAGGGGAGGCAGTTTGGATGGCTCTGAAGTCCATCAGTTTGGCTTATGGGGGTCCTCTCTAGCTACACAGACTCTGCATGGTGCTTGTATCTCCTCTACTGTGTGCCAGACAGAGATAGACCAAGCAGCAGGAGGTCATACCCAAGCCTTCTGTAACTGCACAGTCTGAGTTAAAGAGTTAACAGATCAGAACTGTCTTTTTGTTGCCTCTTCTGCATCAGGGAGTGAGCTGTACGACATCCAGCTGTATCCCAAGAAAGCCATGGAGCTGCTAGTAGGAGAGAAGCTGGTCTTGAACTGCACAGTGTGGGCCGAGTTCAACTCCGGTGTCCGCTTCCAGTGGACTTACCCTGGCAAACAGGTACTAGCAAACAGAGCGGCTCCTCGTGCACTGAACCACTTCCCTCTGAGTCGTCCCCTCATGCTCCTTCATTGTTCCTCTTCACATCATTGGCAGGGCTCTGCTTCGTGATCCTAACCATGCTGTGCCCTAGACATCTTGGTCAGAGTGCTTTCCCATTTTTCTCTCCTGCAGCCAGAAGGCAGCCAGTGGGAAGACCCCTTTTCCTGGCAGAAAGCACCCTCCTTACCGAGGTGTTATTGCTCTGAGGCACTCCTGGGCAAACACTGGCTTCATTTCCACCAGTGTAAATCCAGAGCAAGCATCCTTGGCTTAAAAGGAGCTGTTCTAGCCACACAGCCCTGGTTACCAAAAGCCTGGCAGGAGGAACCTTCCCCACTGTTTTTCCCCTGTCATAGCATCAGTGAGACATGGGAGTCCCCTGAGGGCATCACTGTTCACGTACCTACAGGGCTCCCAGCCTGGTTACTGGGCTGCAGGTCAGAGCAAAAGATGTGCTAAACTCTCACCCCAGCCTCAGGCAGTCAGTCATGCAGGGCTCGTTGCCTTTCCATCCCTGAGGATAGCAGTCAGTGGTAGAGATGCCTGTCCAGGGAGAGGCAAGCACTGGGCAGCAAGAAGGGCAGACTGGAGGAGCCTATCTGCACAGCCCCATCCTGTTGATATCTTTCATCCCCTTCTCTCTGTTGTCTCCCGCAGACGCAGCGGGCAGTGATGGAGCCCGAGCGCCGGTCCCTGCAGACACATACAGAGCTCTCCAGTATCCTGACCCTCCACAACGTCAGCCAGCAGGACCTGGGCAGGTACACATGCACTGCTACCAACGGTGCCCAGATGCTGGAGGAGAGCACCGATGTCATCGTTCACGGTACGGTGCCTTCCACTCCCTTGCAGAGCCACAGGCGGAGACGAGCTGGAAGCAGAACAATCCCCAGACTGCTTAGGCAGTGCTTGGCCTAAGGCTCAGTAGAAGGGGCTCCTGCACCTCCATCCCACTCTGTTTTAGTGAGACTCAGCCTTCCTCCAGTCCCTCAGCCCCTCTGCACCCCAACATCACACTGGGAGCACGATCACACTCAGCAAGGTGCCAGCATGATGAGAAAGAGATGCGAACGCCTAATTGGCCCAAATGGCAGTGGGATGGCAGGACACCAAGGTCTTGTGGCCATGCAGCAGATGTAGTGCGGCATGGCTGGCCTGGGAGGCACCCAACTGCGGGTGCACAAGGCACCGTTAGCACTGGGCGGCTGTCTCCTGGCAGCAGAAAGTCATGGGGCAGCACAGCCTCCCTGCAGCCCCGCTGGCTCCCAACAGTGAGGCAGAGGCAGCTCTTCAGCTGCCAGAGTGGCAGCGCTGTGCTGGCCTGCCTGGCTCTGCCTGGCACCCACTCCCTTCTGCTCCAGGGTGGGGGGCCTGCTGGGAACTTGGATGTGGAAGAGGGGCTGAGGGTCATATGGGCAAATGGATTTTGGTTATTTTTACTTCATCGTTTCAGAGAAGTCGTGATTTTCAACTGCACTGCCACAACACCCCACCTGTCCTTGGTCCTTGCTGTCAGGCCCCATGAGGAGCAGCAAAACTTGGTGACAGTGTCCCTTTGTGCTCTCCTCTCCTCCATACTCACCTTTTTTTCTTGCAGAAAAGCCCTTCATCAATGTGGAGTGGAGGAAGGGCCCGGTGATAGAAGCCACTGCAGGAGATGAAGCCGTGAAGCTTCCAGTGAAAGTTGTGGCTTACCCCACTCCAGACTTCCAGTGGTAACGCACCTTTCTTAGCCTGAGCCACCTTCTCCTCTCCTCCTTCCTTCTGCCAAGTATGGAAGCCTAGCCTGGCCTCCTTGCTAGGTCCCTTTGTGACCAAGATTGTCCCAAATATCACTTTCTTCCACCCATGGGGGTCATTTCTCCCACCTGCCCTGGCTCTTAGCTGCACAGCTTGGGATGGGAGGAGGTGAGGTCTGGGGGAGAAGCAGCAAAGGTCTTGGCCTGGCTTGGAAGCTCTGTGCTGTCTGGAGAGGACAGGTGGAGCTCCCACAGGAGCTGCCCCTCTCGTCCTCCTGCAGCAGGGATCACAGCTGCCCAGAGGCACAAGAGAGTGGGCCAGGTTGTGCACCGCATTGTGCTACACTTCCGCCAGAACTGGGTGGGAGCTGGGAGCTTTGCACCTGTACATTGCTCGGGGCAGAGCTACAATGTCCCCGACCCCACACACGTCCTTATGAGACAATGCATAGACTCGTCACTCAGGTCCAGGAAAAGCCCAGGGGTCTCTCCAGAGAGGTCCCCAGTGCTAGCAAGGGGCACCCTGACTGTGCCTTAGTGGGAACGAGCAAATCCCTGCCCAGCTGCCAGTGGGACACTTCCTCCCCTTGGCTGCATTTTCTCTCTGCCTCCCCGCAGGTACAAGGACGGGAAGCTAATTCCCAAGCAATCTCAATCTTCAATGCAGATCAAGGATGTGTCAGAGCAGCATGCTGGGACATACACGCTGGTTCTGCGGAACAGGCTGGCGGGGCTGGAGAAGCACATCAGCCTCCAGTTAATAGTCAATGGTAAGGAGTGGGGCAGGGCTGGGGCCGGGGGGAGAGTGCTGAGCCCATGGCTGCAACCTTTGGGCTACTCCAAGACCAAGTCCCTGTTGCTGTCCTAAAGCAGTTGGTACCTAGAACATCTCCTTCTCTCCCATTGCTCAGGGATGCTTTGGTTATAGTGAGGCTTGTTCCTTGTGGCCTGCGCAATACAGCACAGTTTTTTTCCTGGCTCCATCACTCTGGGCAGGATATGTCCTTGCTCAGGGGCCGTTTTCCAGCTGCAGTTGGAGCTGCTGCTGAGGGTGACCCTGACTGATGCGGACTTGAGGGCAGGGCAGCTGCGACACACATGGAACCTGGAGCTGGAGCAGTTCTTCTGGGTGGGAAACTCCCAGGTGTGTTTCCCCATGCAGAAACTGGTCTCTGTCATGCAGGAACCAGGTGCCAGCACAAAAAGTGCTGGAAGGGCTCTGCTGCTTGGAGATTTGTCTCCATCAAGCTCTGTAGCCCTGTGCTGGGGGCTGCCAGACAGTGCTTTGAGCTCTGCAGCATACAGTCACACTGCAGAGGAAGGAGAAATGACGTCACTTGAATCTGCCTAAGTATAAACTGCTCTGCCTTGCAGGCCTGAGCTCCCCAGGAGTTGCCCTGGGAGCCATAGTGCTTTAGTGCCCAGTCTCTCTATAGACAGACCTGGGGAGAGCTATGCCTGGCCTGGGGATGCAGCAGCTGAACCCACAGCCACTCACAGTGTCACTCTGATCCTTGCAGTTCCTCCGCGCATCCATGAGAAGGAAGCCTCTTCCCCAAGCATCTACTCCCGGAGGAGCCCCCAGGCCCTCACCTGCACAGTCTATGGCATCCCAGCGCCAGAGGTGATCCAGTGGCAGTGGAGGCCGTGGATGCCTTGTCGGATGTTCTCCCGACGCAGCCTGTAAGTGCCATTTCTTCCAACACCCACGTATTACCCAGCCACCAGTGTTGCATTATGGGCTCCTTGGGCACCGTGGCCGTGTCCCAGGCCCCATCTCACTTTTGCTCTCTCAGCCACAACATGGCAAGAGGAGGACAGCACCGACCGATAGCTCAGAGCACCACACACCCACTCACCCTGTGGAGAGGCAGAGTGGAGCCCACTGGAGACACATGTGCTCTGTGTGGGAGTTTTGCACAGCCTGGCTGGTCCCCAGACACCAAGGGCTTCCACAGCTTCCCCTGTGTCCTCGGGCATCTGCATCTGGCAGGGGATGTCCATGGCCCAGCCACACCTCACAGCACCTGCAATAAGACCACTGCCCACTGTGCTAATGGGGAAAATGAGGCAGATTGCAGGAGAAATTGTCACGGCCCCTTGGTGAGACCCTGAGACAGCAGCTGGGGCTCACCCCATTCCTGCCTTAAGGTACCTGTGGTTTTTTGGTCCTTCGTCTTCTGCTGGGTAATGATAGAAGCGAAAGTGCTCATAGGCAGGGAAGAAGAGCTGCTGCGTGTGAAGAGTTGCTGAATCTGGGGGAAGTGCCAGATCTCTGCCAGCTGCCAGGACAGTTTGCCAGGAGGGGGTTTGTGCAGGCAGCGCCAACAGGTAGGCAGGAAAGGTGTGTGCCCACTGCCTGTGCCCTGGGAAGCTGGGGCAGCACCAGGCAGGGCTGCAGTGGCATTTTTTAGCGGCAGCCTCGCAGGAAGAAGGAAAAGGGATGCTGTGGAGTTGTAGCCAGAGCAGTCAGGGTGGAGGACATCAGGGTGCCTGGAGGAAGCCAGGTCCCGCAGTCCTGTACAGGCTGTTGGCAAGCCAGGGACACCAGAGAGCTCTCCATCGCATGCAAGTGCACTGTGGCCCTGTCAGGAAGCAGGGTCCATGAATTATGAGCACTGTCTCCCAAGGCCACCGTATTTCTGCCTAGCATAGCTCCAGAGGATGCAGGAGGCTTCTTTCTAGCTTCCTGTTGTTTACACAGCTCACCAATGTGCTTGCCCCGCTGAGCGCTCTGCCCCACACTACCAGAATGCACCCTTGCCACTGCTTTTGGGCACTCAGCTCTCCCCTGGTTCCCTGTCACTGTAAGCCCTCTCCCTCTGCACCTCCCACCCTGGATTTTGGGCAGACCCTCCCATCTCCCTGCCCCACCTGCATTTCAGAAGCACCCTGCAGGCTGCAGCATCCCAGGTCCCTGACAGATTTGGGTACTTTTCTCCGCTCGCCTGTCTCAGCCTGAAGAGGTACCACTATGCCCCTGTGAGATACCATCAGCACCCCTACTTGGGATGTTTCCCTCCTGGTATTTGTTGAATCAGGGGCAGCTCTCCAGGCCAGCACCCAGCCAGTCTGTGACATCCCAGCAGGGGTTTAAGGTGTTGCTGCTGAGCAAAGTGGCATCAAGAACTGCTCCAGGCACACATGAACCAATTTCACCAGTGCCTTTCTCCACCCTTAGCAGGGAAGGATGAAACCACAGACCTGGGCACCGCTGAAGACACGTGGCCTGGGACACCAGTATCTATTCCCTGTCTCAGCTTTCACATCTATAGATATTTGCCTCGCTTGTGATTGTGAAGCACCCTTACAAAGCACATTAAAACTGTGTAACTGGAAGACACAGGAAATTTTGCAGAGTTAGAGAACAGGGGCATCAGTTCTCAAACACAAAGCTATTTTTGCTGCTTTCTTCCCAGCTGACCCTCTCTCCATCTTTCTCTTTCTCCTGCTCCCGGCTGCTGGATTAGCAATAGCCGTCACCGGGCAGCAAGGCGCCATCAGCGGGACCGGATGCCTGAGTGCAAGGACTGGAAAGATGTGTCGCAGCAGGATGCGGTGAACCCCATCGAGAGCATTGACACCTGGGTGGAGTTTGTGGAGGGGCGGAACAAGGTGAGGGATCCTTTGCAATTAGCCAGCAAAAGTGGCCCAAAAACAAGCCTGGCAGAGACAGATTTTGGGAGGGCTTCACACCTCTGCTTCTAAAGTAAACCATCAGTGGCTGTTTCCAGCTCTGGGACTCCACAGTACCAGGCAGACCCAGGGCGAGGGAGAGATGTCATCTTTGAGCAATTACCCTGCATCCAGAGAGGTTCCCACTGGGGCTGACTGCGCAGAAGGGTTTACCTGATTGCTGTTGAACACAGGGCACCCAGCTAGGGAGGGCATGGGGGTTGTGTACTGGGGGGGCTCCCATGGCCATTTCTGAGCATTCCTGCTTGAGCTGTTTTGGGAGAGCCAAACCCGGCAGAGCAGCCTGGGCAGCTGGGAAAGGAGAGCAGGAGTTACAGACTGACCAGGAAATCTCTGGCCTCGGGAACATGCATGTGTGTAGTGGGGCATTTCATCCAGCTGTCCCCATCCCAGAGGGGCGAGGGTGGTATGGAGATGCTGGCGTCCATCCGCTGTGTGTTTGTGAGTGAGAGCATGTGTGCCCCACAGAGCCCACTTCTCCATCACAGCATTTCCTCTCTGGAAGGAACATCTCTCCCTCATAGCAGTGTGTGACCTGCAAACAGCCAGACAGTGCTTGCTGCCTGGTTCTTTCTGTCTCTCTGGTAGCCACGAGTGTCAGATCTGCGCCATGACGGAGTTCCTGTTCCCGCTGGTGTCGGGCACCAGCCGCTCACAGACAGATGCAGAACAAACAAATGGGCCCCTGTTTCCGAAAGTCACTTCCTGTTTTCCTACACACCTCCAAAGGCACTTCCCGTCCCCTGGCCTGGCTGGGAGTTCGTCACTCTGCCAAAAGGGTGGCAGGGACAGATGCTGCTCCTCCCAGAGCAGCTGAAGGGAGAGGCAGGGATTGGAGTCCCCCAGGCGAGCAGGGGTGGTGGGAACTCCTGGGTGAGAAGCCCTTGTGTCGCCCTCCAGATGTGACTCTCATCTTGGTCCTTTCTGATCTTCCCCCTTTTTTCCTCATTCCTTGTCCCTCTTGTCTTCCTCCTATTCCTCAGCTGTGTCATCCTCATTCCACCTATTTGGTTGTAGGTGTCCTGGAGGTCCAACTTAGGTTGTGCAGCCCAGAGATGTGCAAGAGCTCTGGGAGAAGAGAGCTTGCAGTGGGATGCTATGTCCTCAAATCTGCTTTCTCTTCTTCTCCTTCTCCTTTCTGCCTGTCTTCTTTTACCATCCTCCTCTGTTTTTTTTCTGGCCAGAATGAGCCACAGGGTGTGCAGTGCACAGCCATGCACTGCAGACAGCAGCATGATGTCAAACCCAGAAGCCCCAACTCAGACATAACAGTGCAGATTAGAAGAAAAATCCCCAAGAAACAGGAAAGGCAGCCCAGAAAAGTGCCAGCAATAGGGTCACTTCAGCTGTACTGAATAACCCCAGGAAATGGAAAAGGCAATGCACAAAAGTACTAGTAATAAGGTCACTTCAGCTATGTTGAATATGCACTGAACAAACGACTGTTCCTTCTGATTAACACAAGCTAATACATTGCCACTTAGAACGGAAATGCTTCCTAAAGTCTCTGGGATGAATAGTAAAGGCAAAGTAGTTTCCCTGTAGGAATATAATTTTTTTGCATTTTAAATCCCTCTCATTAGAGGGGATGTGATTAACTTGTCATTCAAACTGGGAGGGAGGAGAAACCTGTGCTTCGAACTGCAGATCTCCTCTAAGGGGAGTACTTGTAACACATTTGGCAGCTCACATGTGTGTGGTGTGAGCTGAGAGGAGGAGAGCAGCCTTACTCCCCAGCTGCCTTTCCTGGTTTATTTGGAGGCAGCATCTCCTGGGTCTCTGCTCCCAGGACAGCAGCCTGGCTGTTTGCCCAATCTTAGTCACAGGGAGGGGGGAGGAAGCTTTTAGGACCATGTCTATGTACACTTGGAATTTAAAGGGAGAAGGTGACAACACTTTCTGAAGTGGTGAGAGCTGGAGTGCTTTCACAGGTTTGATTTCCCCTTATGGATAAAAGGAGTGCTTGCAGGTCTGTAAGTACCTGTAAACTCTACTGAACTCTGTGGGACACTAAGTAGTCAACTGCAGAGGGCTCAGGGAATCAAAGCCTTGGTGTCCTTTCCCTTTCTCCCCACTGTTATAAAGCTTGGCAGGAGCTTAACCATCCCCTCAGCCCTGCGTTGTGTTCATGTCCCCCTTGCAGGGCACAGGCCTGTCCCCATGGTGACCCAAGGGACTTAGCAAGAAGTTTGCTACCATGGAGAGGCATGTGTGCTGGCTGGGCTCTGTAAAAAGGAACAGAGATCAGAAATAAAACCATGTTGCTGTTGCTAGAGCCAGCAGATGAGGTTTGAAATCCACAAAGGGCTATTTAATAAGGAGCTATTTTTGCATAACCCTTTCCCAGGTACAGCTTGGAAAGGGGGCTTGCTGTGTGCTTTGCTGTCTGCCAGAAAGCAACACCGATCCTACTTCTCTTCCCTCTTGCTCTTCCTAACTCCTCCTTATGTTCTCTTCCCCCATCAGACAGTCAGCAAACTGGCCATCCAGGAGGCCAACGTCTCAGTCATGTACAAGTGTATTGCCTCTAATAAAGTGGGTCGAGATGAGCGGCTGATCTACTTCTACGTGACCAGTGAGTACTGCAGACATCCCCTCCACTCGCATCAGCTGAGCTCTCTGCTTGAAACAGGCAGGTCCCTAGACCTGCCAGGTCCTGTTGTTCACAGGTAGCACCTTAAACAGTGACCGGGAAGCCAGCAGGAAAGTAGGGCTACCACAGAGCTCTGCTGAGTGGCAAAAGCCTGGAGCCCTGGCAGCAGATAGCGTAGGCAGAGTTTGGCAGGCAGACCTGGGAATGAGCCCGTGCTGCCTGTACCTAGGTCCTGGAGCAGCCCTGGCAGGTCCTGGAGCAGCCCTGGCAGGTTCTGGGCTGGGGATGTCCTGCTGGCTCAGGCCCAGGCAGCTCCGTGGGCTGGGGATGTGCCTGGTCCAAGAGCATCCTCTAGTGGCACTGCCCGACCCACTCCCAGGCAGGGTCCTGCTGGCCCGAGCCCCTCGACAAGGTCTCCATGGGATTGCGGTGGTGGGAGGAAGCTGGGAGCCCAGCAGCGTGGGCTGGAGTCATGGCCCATATGGGGCTGCATAAGCTTCCTGCCAGCAGTACCCCGGGCTGGTGGGAGTCTGTCCCTGTCCCCTGGGGACAGGGAGCCCAGCAAGAACACAGCAGAGGCATCTTCATGCCTCTCTGGACGGACCCGAGAAGCCTGGGCTCATAGCCCTCATAGGTAGTACCTGTGCTGTTAGAGCCACCAGCTTTTGTGGAGGCAGATGAACATCTGCAATCACTGCTCCAGTAATGCTCTACATGTGCAGTGGTCCAGCCTGGCTGTGTAATTGCCTGCATGTGTAAAAGCAGGCACGTGTGCAATCCAGAATGCTGCAGCTGAGCTGAAAGCAGTAACAGCCTAATTCAGACCTCCCAGGTTTGCTTCATTTGTGACCCTATCCTAATTTGACCCTGGGACTTCAGCATATCCCTTAGCACTCGCTGGGTGCAACTTAAGCTGTTGGTTGCTAGAAGTTTGCATGTCACAGCTCTGCTGTAGACTGGTTTCCTTTAACCTGGCTAAGAACAGGGGTGTTTCAGAGAGCTGAGCCCAAGGAGACAATTTCATTGTGTCTGGCAGCTCAGCCATGGAAACTCATTCACATGTTCATTTCCTTCCTGAAAGCCATTCCAGACGGGTTTGAGATTGAGTCCCAGCCCTCGGAAGAGCTCATAGAGGGGCAGGACCTACAGCTGAGCTGCAATGCAGACAACTACACCTATGAGAACCTGCAGTGGTATCGGCTGAACCTCTCCAAGCTCCATGACGAGGAGGGCAACCCCCTTGTGCTGGACTGCAAGAACGTCCACCACTATGCCACCAAGATGCAGGGGGAGCTGCGCTTCCAGCCCGACTCCAACGATGCCACCTTGCTGCTCGCCATCCCCAACATCTCCCTGGGCGAGGAGGGAGACTATGTGTGTGAGGTGCAGAACAGGAAGACCCGGGAGAAGCACTGCCACAAGAGATACATCTCTGTGCAGGGTGAGGTTCCATAGGGCAGGCGGGAATGACAAAGGAGAGCTGGTGCTCTTGCTGCTATCAGCTTCACAGTCCATTTCCAGGGGAAGACACGCAAGCAAGCTAAACTCAAAGTGGCAAAGGCAGGGCACCTGGGTTCTCAAGACACCCTTCAGCAGGGGTCAGAGACCCAAAGCTCCTCAGGAATACAGATATTCTTTGATCAATCAGTTTCCCATTTTCCCCTTCTCCTCTTTGTGCTGCTCCTCCAGCCCTGGAGATCCCCCGCCTCAAGCAGAACCTGACAGACATCTGGGTGAATGTCAGTGACTCCATAGAGATGCGCTGTAAGGTGGACGGCAACCACGTTCCTGAAATCAGCTGGTACAAAGACGAGAAACTGGTGGAAGAAGTGTCAGGTACAGTGGGCTAGGGGTAAATCAAAGGCAGGGCATCATGTCTGGCGGCTGGAAAGCTGAACACTGCTGGGTTCTGGGAGTTGCTGTGCCCAGACAAAGGTGCCTGTTCTCTGAATTGGCTGAACTCTGGTTTTAATCATGTTCTATCCCAGTCTGATGCAGTGTCACCAGCCAAGTCAGTGCCCTAGGGCATGGTTCAGCACTGTCTGTGCGTGTGCACGTTCCACTGGAGAGCAGAGAAAGAGAGATAAATCATTCATCTTCTTACCCCCAGCTTTGTGCCTGGCGTCTCTGCTCACACATGGACCAACCCAGATTCCATAGAAGGAACATGGGAAGGATCCAGGTACATTGCAAAGGGAAAGTAACAGGTCCTGGAGCTGAAGCAAAGTTTGACACACCAGCTGGACTGCCTGGGCACCATCCCCATCCACATTGTCTGAGAGAGCTGTCTCTTCCATACACTGCCTGGGGAAGGCCCTTATTTCTCTGGCCAACAGGCCCCAGAGAAGAGCCTTTACCAGCTGGTGCAATTTCATTCTGCTGTCTAAAATGAACCAGCCAAAAAATAGGAGCCTTATTTCGAGCCTGAATGAGTCCAGTATACTCATCCCCACTCCCTGTGAGTGACCACCGCAACCCTCTGTGCCTTACAGGGATCGACCTGGCAGACTTCAACCAGAGGCTGAGCATTCAGAGGGTGAGGGAGGAGGATGCTGGGCTCTACCTGTGCAGCGTCTGCAATGCTAAGGGCTGTGTGAACTCCTCGGCCAGTGTCTCCGTGGAAGGTACCAGCAGCCACGACACTCCTGGGGATGAAGGGGTGGAGTAGGAGCATCACCAAGGTCCCATGCCTCTTCCTTGTGACAGCAGGCAGCGGGAGGCAGTGAAAGCCCCTAGGCCTTGCTGGTGGCATGGTGCTCTCACAGGAGGATCTGTAGTCCAGAGCATGCTTAGCTCAGGCAAACAAACCTCCCCAGTCTCACCACAGTCCGAAGCAGGCCGCAAGGGACAGCTGAGCTGGGGCACAGAATGGGAATCTCTGCAGCTACAATTTCCTTCCTGTCCCACAGGCTCTGATGACAGGACCAATGTGGAGATTGTCATCTTGATTGGGACTGGGGTTATCGCTGTATTCTTCTGGATCCTCCTTATCCTCATCTTCTGTAACATCAAAAGGGTACGTGACTGTCTCTGCCCCAGGGCAGGGGAGATGGCTTAGCTGGGCTTGGGGCAACACCATTGCTGTGATGTGGGGCTGTATGACAGCATCTGCTAAAAGGAGGTCACCAAGTGATGTTTCAAGGGTTCTTACTGCCAAGGACAGGATGCATAAGGGCTGTGGTAAAGGAGGTGACAGAGATGGCCTTTGCCAGGGGGAAGAAGGTTAAGGCAGGCAAAGGAACAAAATCCCCTCTGGGAGTCAGCACCCAGTGCAGGGAGGGCATCTCCTCACCCTCTGTGTTGGCTGATTCCTGCAGCCTGCCCATGCAGACATCAAGACAGGCTACCTCTCCATCATCATGGATCCTGGTGAGGTGCCCTTGGAGGAGCAGTGCGAGTACCTGCCCTATGATTCCAGCAAGTGGGAGTTCCCACGAGACCGCCTGCGCCTAGGTGAGCCGGACCCCCTCCCTGCCACTGTGCGCTGCAGCCAGGGCTTCCCACCAGCCCTTCGAACTCACGTTCCAGGTTTCTTACACATGTCTGTGTATTTAATGCCTTCTCTCTGCCTCAGGCTTCCCATCTTCTTCCCCAGACTGTCCCTAAAGCCCAGCTGTGCCTGGGAAATCTCTTTGGGTCTGACTATGGACAGATCTGAGCCAACTGTAAGCCCAGACTCTCCCAGTGTACCCTCACAGGCATCACTGAGACCAGGAGACATCTGGGCGTGCTTTAAAACCTATGCCCATATTCTCCAGCTGGCAATCTGGACAGAACAGCCCAGTCCACAGCAGGCACCCCAAGTTCAGGACCAAGACTGCATCCATTATCCCCTTCATGATGAGACATCCACTTGCAGTCTCTTCTGTCTGTCTGGGAGGGTTAAAAGGGCTGCAGACTACCTTTGAGGCACAGAGCAGTGACATTAGCCCTGGCTGCTCTGCTGCAAGGTGTCACGTTTACCTTTCCCACACGCTCTGCTTGAGGGCAAGAAACAGCTTCTCACTTCTTTAGGGCCATTTCCTTCCTCTGCTTTGTCCATGCCAGCTCTGTCTCAGTTCCTCCCATCATCCTTTCTCTTATTCTCACCGACAGAGCAAGCAGCCACCTGGGAAGGGCATGAGTTCCACTCCTTCCTTTTCCTTTATGACCTTTTTTCTTTCTTCTTCCCATGGTTTCCTGTTGGGTTTTTCGTTTTTTTTTCATTCCATTCTGCACGTGCTGCACCTGCCTTCCCTTACACTGCCTCTTTACTTGCCCATAGGTAAGGTCCTGGGTCATGGTGCCTTTGGGAAGGTGGTGGAAGCATCAGCGTTTGGGATCAATAAAAGTAACAGCTGTGAAACTGTAGCAGTCAAAATGCTGAAAGGTATGTGGACAGCGAAGCAGAATATGCAGTCTATGTGGACAGCAAAGGATGAGCTATCTGCCAGGGAATCTCCACCCTGTAAATGCCTGTCTTTTGCATAAGGCAATTTTTAAGGCCCTGGAAAATGTTTTATCTCCCATCAGCACTCCTAGGCGCTTCTGCCTGAGCCAGCCCTGAGCTAGGGAAGAGGAGCCAGAGCCAGCCTTTTAATTTATGGCTTTTTGGCCTCAACACAGTTGATGCTCTTGGCCTCCTCTCGTGGATGCTTTAGCCCCATTCAGCTGCACTGGGAGGCAAGCGGCAGAACAGACAGCGGGGACTTGGGGAAATCAGCTTTCAAGGAAGTTTAGCTGTCTGCAAAGGCAAAGAATGAGATCTGTCTCAAAGGATGAACAAGACTCCAGAGCCCCTCTTTGGCAGGTCACTGAAGGAAGTGTTGCTCCCAATTGCCTTCTTCCAAATGTGCCTGTTTATGGGCCAGGTTCAGAGCTGCATAAGGAGCAGGCTGCAGCTCTTACCTAGCTCTGAGGGCTGACTTGGCTTTGCACCCAAAGCCTGGTCAATCCAGAGTGAGAATTTAAGCGTTTACGGCCATGCCTTCAAACAGGCATCCAGAACATTATTCTGTAATTTGGTACCCAACAAAATACTGAGGCAGTCTGTGGCTGGCAGTGGCCTGTACGTGGAAACCGAGTCATGGATCATCTCAGCAGTACTTACCACTGCAAGCGTACAGATGATCTGCACAGCAATTGCAGAGGGAACCCTGGCCATGCAAGGTTGCTTTACAGTCCTTTGAGTCACAGCTGTCACCTGGCTTATCAGCTGCAGCTCAGGAGGATGCTTCTGTCTCTCAGACTATGTTTACAAACTCCCAAGTAAGGCGAAATGCATATGGGGCAGCAGAGAAGTATGAAAAAGGCACACAAAACCATAGAACACACCCTGAGGGTAAAACAGGGCATCAAGAGTTGATGTGAATTAGGCACTTGGAGAGAAAATGCAGTACAGAGAGCTCTCAGGGGCACAAGACTGTGTTTGCTATTGGAGAGGAATCATAAAAAGATATTCTGGGTTTGAGCTGAGACAGTTCCTGTCTTCAGTCATGACCAAAAGACTCAGATGCCTTTTGTTTCTAATTTTCCTTCAAATTGTTTTGTGGCTTATTAGCTCTGTTTGGAGGCTGAAAGGGCAGAGATTCAAACATGCATCTGTACATAAGCCTCAAGTGATCTTTTTCCTTGCACAGCTATCACAAGGAAAAATCTGTTGGGCACAGGTTGTGTTGTCCTTTGCTCTGGGTCCCTGCACCTGCAGGGAGCACCCTACGCCTTACAGCAGGGATCCTGGGATCTCCAGACAAGGCTCTGACATTTCATATGGAAACATGCAATAACAAAATGTACCAAGGCTCTGGGGTCACAGCCTCCTCAGCAAGACTCACAATAACACTCTGATAAGAGAAGTGTGGTGAGGGGGGAGTAAAAAGCTGTGAGGAGGCATCATGACATGGTCTGTGTGTTTCCAGAGGGAGCTACCGCAAGCGAGCACAAGGCACTGATGTCAGAGCTGAAGATCCTCATTCACATCGGGAATCACCTCAACGTGGTGAATTTGCTGGGTGCCTGTACCAAACCCAATGGTAAATATCCCAGGGCAACAGGCTGTGCCTGCTCCCAGAGATCAGTGCTCATCCCCTGTGCCCCTTCTGCTGGCCATGTGTGTGACCGCAAGGACATGTGGGGATGTTATCGGTGTGTCTGTGTGCACTTAGGGCAGGCACCACAACTCAGCAGGGCTGCACAAAATACAAGTTGGGGCAAACTCTGACCATCCCAAGCCCTTACCTTGTCCCCTGACCTTTGGTGTCTTCTCACCAGGTCCACTCATGGTTATTGTTGAGTTCTGCAAGTATGGAAACCTCTCCAACTACCTGCGGACCAAGCGGGAAGGATTCAGTCCTTACAGGGTAAGTAGCTTCCTTTGCCCCTAGGGACCTGTCCCATGTCTAGGGAAGGAAGATATGTAGCCTGAAACATGATCTGACAACGGAACAAAGACACCCTCTGTCTAGCAGCAGATCAACTTTACACAGTGATCTTGGTTTATGTGCACATCAGGGAAGTAATTTCTTTCTGCAATGGAAGATAGGTACTTCCAGGCCAGAATTACAGCCTACAAACGGGAAAAGACTGTGCAGCTCGTGTGTGTTGCCTGCTGAGGTTTTTGTTTTGGTCTCCTTGCCAGGAGAAGTCTCCCAGGCTGCGTATTCAAGTCCAGTCCATCGTGGAGGCAGTGAGAGCAGACAGGAGGAGTCGTTCTGGGACTAGCGACAGTGCTATCTTCAACCGCTTTCTGATGCACAAAAGCCAGACAGCGCAGCCGATCCATGAAGGTAATACTCCAGCCTTAGCAGTGGCTCCTCACCTGTCCCACCAAAGAAATGCCAAACGTGGCTAACTTGGGTAATGGGTAGGGCGTGACAGTGGGGAGCTGGGACCCAGCCTTGGAGCTGATCACTCCACTGTTGCATGGCAATTCCCTGAACAGGGCTACTACAGTCATCTGTTGTCTCTTGTAACTGACTCTCAAAACCCAGAAGGAAGGATTAAATCCCTTTGGATTTTTTTAGCCTAAAGAAAGGAGAATTGAGGGGGATCTCAGTGGGTCCTCCCTAGGACAGGAATGATGAACTGATCTCCAAAGTCCCTTCCAGCTCTGTTCCCCAGAACTCTGACTGACGTGTGCTGGAGGCTGGACTCATTCTCCTCACACTTAAGCAGGTTCCTGCCATGTGCTTTATGCCACCTAAGCACAAAATTCCAGAGGGGACCTGGTTACTCCAGTTAGCACTAGGAACTAGCTGTATCTCACCAAGGGGTTAGTTGTATCCCACAGTCCTGGAGAGAGGCAAGGAGGACAAGAGACTGCTCACTGTCTAATCATTTTCTTGTACTCTTGGACAGTGGATGACTTGTGGCAAAGTCCTTTGACAATGGAAGACCTGATCTGCTACAGCTTCCAGGTAGCACGTGGCATGGAGTTCCTGGCATCCCGAAAGGTGAGTTCACCCCTTCCTTCGCTCCCTTCTTCTTTTGCGCATGCCTGACCAGAGAAGGCCTGCCTACAGCCACTTTACAGGTGATACAGAGAGATTCAGTGATCTGCCTCACACTTCTCGGGAAGTCTGAGGTAGTCCTGTGTACACCAAGATGGGAAATTAGTCCTCTTGCATTTCATCCTCTCCTTAACCATCTCCTTTTGAAATTTTTATCTTTAACTCCTTTCCACTTCCACCATTCCCCCCTTACAGCTCAGATTCGCAAGGGGCCAGGGGTGCTCTGCACTTTCTGGTGGTGGTTCCTGTCCCTCTGATTTTGCCCCTTCCTCTTTGTGTGCCCTCAGTGCATCCACAGAGACCTGGCGGCTCGCAATATCCTGCTGTCAGAGAACAACGTGGTAAAGATCTGTGACTTCGGCCTGGCCCGGGACATCTACAAGGACCCCGACTATGTCAGGAAAGGCAGTGTGAGTGCCATCTTCTCAAACCCTATACAGATTAGGTGTTCATAAACTACTCTGGGGCTGGAATAGACTGAGGAAAACATGAAAAAGGAGGACTGGAACCACTTGTGTGGCTGAGACCAGGAACCATTGGCCCAATGATGTATGTGCTGTCCTCCTCCTCCATCACCAGACCTCTGTCGCCTTCCTCCTGCCCCTCAGCCTGTCATTAACTTACTCTTCATTCTTTATACTGTTTCCTCCCCCTTTCAGTGTCTCCAAGCCTCCTTCTGGCCTAACCAAACCTCCATTCCTCCATGGAGAGAGGCGCAGGGCTATCAGCTCTGGTTTCCTTTCATCCCTTTCATCCCGTTGCTACAGGAAGGGCTGTCCTGGGACATGTCCCTGACTGAACGCTTATGCCTCGCCTCTCCCTCCTGCAGGCCCGTCTCCCACTGAAGTGGATGGCTCCAGAGAGCATTTTTGACAAGGTCTACACTACCCAGAGTGACGTCTGGTCCTTTGGGGTCCTCCTCTGGGAAATCTTCTCGCTAGGTGAGTGCTGGTAAGGGTCACACGCTGCTGAGGGAGGCAGGACCTCTATTCCCACATAGCAGCTTGGTGGGTGACCGTGCAGGAGGCCCTGACACTCTGAAGTATGTCTAAGGAGTGATGGGAAGAGACGTCAGTGTGGACGAAAGAAATATGGAGGCCATATCCATCCATGAATATGGCAATGGGAGACAGGCATGCAGAGGTGGCCTCCTGCTCACTGAGGCAGAGAAGCCTGTCTCAGGCAGCACCAAGGACTTGGGCTGTGCATGAGAAGTGACCACATCTCGTGGTGTTTTGGGAGGAAGGGCAGTCTCAGGGAAAGGACCAGTTTCTGATGACACATTTCACATTCCCACCTCTCTTTGAACCTCCTTTAGGGGCATCTCCATACCCTGGAGTCCAGATCAACGAGGAGTTCTGCCAGAGGCTCAAAGACGGTACCAGGATGAGAGCCCCAGAGTATGCCACAGCCGAAATGTGAGTCAGAAACCTCACGGATCCCAGCATAGATCAGGGCAGGCCCTTCTATGGGATGGTAGAAACCTCCCAGGTCACAGTATACGGCAGGACAGGCCTCTCTGTGGGATGCAAAGACTTTTCAGCCAGGATGGTGAATGACCCAACATCTCCTTCACACCAGGCAGCTGCCTGGAGGGCAAGCCAGATGGGTTTGAACACAGGTCAGAAGTATCCAGGAACATTGAATCCCTTGTATGCCCACTAGGATGGGTCTTTAAGTGGACAATGTGCTTTCCCATTCTAGAGGGTATTAGAGGTGTCCATATTAGCTCCTTGTGCACTGTTATATTCAGTGCATAATAAATCAACCCCCTTCCAGTAGGTCCACATAGCCAATGTGCTGGGGGGTGCTGAGCTTTCCTTCGCAGTGCTGTCCCAGTGGGCACCGTGTGGGTGGGAGCTGCAGAGTGGGGTAGGAGGGGGTTTCTGTGGCATAAAACCAGCATCTCTTCTTGGCAGTTACCGTATAATGCTGAGCTGCTGGCACAGTGATCCCAAGGAGAGACCAACTTTCTCTGACCTGGTGGAGATACTGGGGAACCTTCTTCAGGACAACGTCCAGCAGGTGAAAACATCTCTGCGTCCCTGCTCAGCTCCAGACAGCTCTTTCTTCTCCCACTGCTAGCTCCCTTGCTGTGCCCTCCTCTGACTTCCTGGCCAATATAGTACCTTTGTGTAGGCCAAGGAATAACACAGCATTTCTTGGATCAGAGAGCTCTGTTTCCCAGAGGTACTGGAGAGCTCATTTCTGCAGTAGCCCTCTCACTGCATCCTAAATATAGCTCCACTCCTTGGAGGGCGGATACCCTCTCAGTCATCATTCCAGTATTTCCATCCTAATCCCCAGATGATTATTTTAAATTTTTCAGCTGAGTCAAGGCCCTAGCACTCCTACCTCCCACGCGCCTGCATAATGAAAACCAGGACTTCACCAGGGTTTCTGAAACTCTATCCTCAGATCTAAATGTCAGGGCCATGTGAACCAAACAACTGTTCCATTACAGCAGTCAGATACGCAAGTTTCCCTGAAACTATTACTAATCGCTGCCATGTAGTAACTCACCAGGACTTTTAACTGTAATGAGCGTGCAGCTGATTTTAACATTTTCTTGATGATCCATTTCATAAGACGATAGCTAAATGCTTAAATATGAGTACCTTCTCATCCTGACGTCCCTGATTTTAACCTTTCAGCACTGGATCCCAGCACAGACATGACTAAGCCACAATGAAGTGCCCCCAGAGCATAGCGCTCTGTTCATGTAAGCTAGAGAACTTTAGGTGCTGTAGGACTAGGTTGTTTTCCTGCTCACACACACCTCCATGCACCTGCAAGACTCACAGCTACTTAATGCAGAGGGCACAGAGTTCTCCAGCCAGATATTTTGTCCCAGAGAAACAAAAGACAAACCAGAAATTTTCCTCCCCAGCTCTGACAATTCTGCAAAGGGCTTCTGCTTGTAGAGCCTTTTCTTGTGGGAAAGCCCTCCCCTTCTTGTAAGGCCACTCACTGTTCTTCCTACCAGGAAGGGAAGGATTACATCCCGCTGAACGACTCTCACAGCTCAGAAGATGATGGTTTCTCCCAGGTGCCTTCCTCTGCCCAGCAAAACTCAGATGAAGAGGACTTTGACATGAGGATACGCTGCCACAGCCTAGCAGCAAGGTGAATCCCCTCTGAAAAGGGCAGAGAGAACCCAGCAGGCAGCCAGCAGCCTGAGCTGTAAGGGAGCCTGAGGGATATGGGGAGAACCCAGTAGCAAGATGTTGGGAAAATCCGAGGTGATCAGGTGTGATCCAAGCATTTAGGCCATAGCATCTTGCTCATAAAAGCAAAACCACTTTCCTTTGCTGAGAAGAAAGAGCCCTTGATGTGTAAGCCTATGGCGTTCCTTTTCCTGCCTCCAGCTACACTGCCACAGCATCGCATCCCACAAAAGGCATCGTGGCCCATCAGGTAGATGAGGAAAGAAGGTGTCAGCTGGGTCTCTGCACTTCTGCTAACGCAGGAGCTTCATCCTATGTGTTTCTAACTAACGCAAACAATTAGGCCTAGGCTTCTCATCTGCAGGGAGCTATGATAGTGGGATGCCTGGGATCTATATGACATTATTCTGCTTATCCAAAGTGGAGAGGTAATCAGGACCTGATTTCATCAAGAATTCTGGGTGCTTCACACTGCAGAAGTAGTATGGGGTTAAGAGGCCTAAGGTGACCCCACTCCCATCCCAAAATCCACCATTTGGGTCACCCGCCTCTCTGCATACTTTGATTGC
Organism: Burhinus oedicnemus; assembly: GCA_008921705.1. Classification (NCBI taxonomy): domain Eukaryota; kingdom Metazoa; phylum Chordata; class Aves; order Charadriiformes; family Burhinidae; genus Burhinus; species Burhinus oedicnemus. The sequence continues at coordinate 53,946 of VFFE01007605.1, forward strand.
ATGGAGAGGAGAGGAGGTTGGGTTCAGGTCCTGTTTATTCAGGACATTGACTCTATTGGTTTTACTGAATACAGTATGCTTCTGTCAGCAGATACTACAACTGCGTCTCATTCCCTGGTTGTTTAACGGGAGGAAATCAGATCAGGTGTCCATCCAGGATAAAGACATTTGAAGAGTTTCCCATGACACATACGATGTACAAGGCACACCCGGTGAGTAGCATCTGAGTGGAGTTGAGCAGGGGACAAAGAAATGTTCAGCTCTTTCCTGACACTTTTGCTGTTAAGATCATGGAAGGAAGATCGCGCCTATCTAATGTCAGTCTGTCTGTGTCATTCCTGTTCAGTCCGTTCACTCCTATGCACGTTCATTTCTCCACCTGGCACATAGGGGTTTCTCTGCAGCACAGCTTGTACTGCCTGAGTGTGAAATAGGGAAGTTAGATCTACAAGCAAGGACTATAAAGGACCTCAGACAAGAGCTGCTCTTCACCCTTCTCAAATCTGTGAATATGGCCTGGTTAACCATACTCAAATCCAGCCAGGACTAGAGAAATCCAGAGTGTTTGTCTGGAACTCCCCTATCCTGACCCACACAGCAATGTGCAGTAGGGGCCTTCCTGGCCTCTCTGAACTGGACTGGTACTTATATCCTCTATAGAGGCAAAACTTAAGTCATACCCTTGGTCTCAGAGGAAAATCTCATCTCTCGCAGATTTGATGGTAATACATCTTCCAGGCAGGGAGCACTCTTTTTTTCCCAAAAAGTGGCACTGAACTGCACGCACAAATCCTATCTTTGTACATACTGCTTTTAAGAAGGCATCTAAGAAAATCAGTTCCAGCAAGAACATGGAGCATGCTGGTAAAGTGCCCCTACGCTTTTTTTCCCTATCACAGATACACATGATCTCATCTCCTGAATGATTCCTCCTCCCTTCCCACTCTGATCAGTCGACAGGGATGTTACTGATAACTCCTGTTGCTTCCTTCCAGGACAATCAGACAGACAGTGGGATGGTTCTGGCATCTGAGGAATTTGAGAGGATAGAAAACCGACACAGAAAAGAAGGTGGATTCAGGTACTCCTTAAGACTAGCCACTCAGACCTCCCTGCTGCCAACTGCAGACCAGGAGGCAGCTCTTGGTGTTTCCCCATAGGTTATACCTCTTGGGCTCTCAACAGCAGCAGGGCTGTGGGCCCTGAGCCAGATAAGTCCATGCCCACATTAACGAGAGGCAAAACCCATGAAGAACAGACCTGCCTGCTGCTTCCTAGGGTTTAAAAATATAAACCGTGCCCATTCCATGAAAATGTGTCTGTTAAGGTAATGAGGCACAGTGGAGTGACGGTGTTAACAGGATTCTTAATGCTTGTTGACATTTTCTGGAGAAACGTGTCAGGGCTTGTTCAAGCAGTGGCAGGTGGGATGGATGGAAACTATGCGGCTGCCACCTCCCTCCCCCAGTCCTGACCCATGTGCTACAGGGTCCTGATGTGGCACTGTAGGGATGGTACAGCCTTACGGCTTTCCACATGCCAGTACTGAGCCTGGCAGGTTGAGCTGGCACTCTTGGGGCTGAGGATGTTATGGATGGTTATGTACTTGTCCCAGACTTAGAGACTGGGTGAAAACCTGTCCAGCTCATCTCTGCTTAGTGCCAGAGCAGGCTGGGGCCTTGTCTCCATGACAGTGCATTGATCAAGCCATGTCAGCTCATGCGTAGACAAGGCCAGTCCCAAGCCTGTTCCTCACCTCCTCTGCCTCCCAACACCAGATCAGACTGGTCATTGTCCCTTAGCCATAGCCCAGTGGCCTCTCTGCTGTTGTATCAGACTGTCTCCTGCTTCTTGTCCTTGTCCTCTTTTCCCTAAGGCATGTTCCCATTGTCTCCTACACCATGGGCTACCTGGCATCCCGTCTCCTGGAAAACACTGCCCTTAAACCTCTCCTTCAGTGTGTCCCTGCCCTCGCTCTTGTGACTTCTTGCCAGTCACCTGGTATTGGCAGGTGCTGAGACAAGGTTGCTGACTTCCTCCCACATCTTCATCTTCACCTTCCTTCATTTCCTTTCCCCCATCCTGGCTGTTGGTTTGTATCAGTTTCTGTTACTCCTGCCAGGTCTAGGAACAATTGAGGCAATGTCTCTTGTCTCTCCCTGCTCATTGGGGTCCCAACCCTTCCCTGAGCTCCCTAAAGGTATCTAGAAGAGCTGAAATAATTCTGTGGCTAGGTTATGTGCAGATTTTTCACAAAACATATGGGCTGTGCTTAAGTTTAGAGCAAGCTCTGGTGTTGTGCTTTGGAATAGAGGTATAGGTCCATTCTTCACACAGCTTCTGCCCCATGCATTAGCAGGTGGTGATTCCTGAAGCTGGGATCTCTCTAAGCAGAACAGAGGCTTTCCAGGAGTGCTCAGATTGATCTTCTGTCTCTCTGCCCACAGCAGTAAAGGGCCCAGCCGAACTGCAGAGCTGCCAGGGGAACAATCGGACCTGCAGGGCAGATGTCGGCCGTCGTACGGGTCCCAGGTTGGAGGCCAGACTTTTTACAACAGTGAATATGGGGAGCTGTCAGAACACTCTGAGGATGGCAGCTGCACCCCACCTGGAGGTGGGGCCAGTCCCCCCACTCTCCATGCTTCCTTCTTCTCTGAGCAGTACTAATGGCATCGGGCCAGGAGGTGCCTGCCAAGGCATCCCCTCTCACCCTCCAGGCATGTCATCAGGCTCACTCAGAGCTTCTCCTTCAACCTACGCCCAGCCCAGCAGGGAACATACCCTGAACGGATGGGGAACACCAATGTCCTTGGAACCGCAGCACAATGGCCCACACAGCACCTCCAGCTGCAGCTTCCCTGTGCCGGGACTGGAGAGAGTGCCTCGCTGATTCCTCATGTTTCTTTTCTTCCTGTGGCTCAGACAGATGCATTCCACCGGCGAGTGGGTGCCTGCCTTCAGCACTACAGCACCTTCTGCCTAGCATCCAGTCTCCACTCAGATCAGCTTCCCATTCAGAAAGCCCATTTCAGGTCAGATATAAATAGATCTGTCTTAGTCTCAAGTTTCTTCCTGGTGTGCAGCCTGAATGTTTTTCCTTGGATTGCTTCCTCCTCCTCTCCTCATGATGTCAGCTGCTGAGCTGCAGAGCAGAATCAAAGGGAAGAAATCCCTAGTGGTATTCGCAGCAAAAGCAGGACATTTTAAAGAGGTGTATGGAGAGATCCCGAGGGATCTTTGTAAATGTTCGTGCACGTTGTTCATTCTGGGTAGGTGCCAGCCTCTCCATCTCCTCTGCAAGCAACACCCACACCCGTCTCATCTCTGCTGGGGAGGGAACCTGTCAATCTGCCTTTTCACCAAGATTATTTTAGCCATCTCAACACAGCTAGCGCTGAATAGGTCATCAGCTGATGGCTGCAGTCCTCCCAGTGAGAGAAACAGCAACTTTTTTTGCAGGCCTAGTGCAAAACAGGGGTTTATATACCCTGTGCTAGGAGCAGGTTACTCACAGGTCTTGCCTTCCCCTTCTCCCAGAGCAGTGCTGAGATCATTTGTTGCCTGAGTGAGAAATTAAAGCAAAGCTGTGTTAATTTCAGCTGGCTTCTAAACATAGAGCGAAAATGGGTTGTTTGCTGGGAGGAAAAGGATCAAAGGGGTAGGGAGTGAAATGTTTCTTTTCAAATTGCTGCAAGGGTTTTGGAAACAATGGAAGGAACAGAGCTCCAGCAATGAGGTACCCTGGGCTGCATCCCCTTGTGTGTTGAGTGAGCACATGGAGGGCAGCACCTGGCCAGGGCTCAAGCCTCAGTTCTCCTGGATGGACAATCCTGCACCATGACCTGTCCTGTCGCCCTAGTTCCCTGGCTCTAAGGAGGCACTCTGCCCAACGGGCTCCTCTCCAGTTTCTGTTGCAGAGCTGCCAGCACAGTGTACCTGTCTCTGGCGGTTTGAGAAACATTTATTTGCTGAGGAAACATCTCATCACTTGGGTCTTTTGTTTCAAAAAGACACCATGGGAATTCAGAGCTCTGAGGAACCTCCGCAGCTCCTCTCTACAGATTTCTGTGCTGCTGCCTCACCACTTCCCACCTACTTCTTTCCATCCTGCTCACAATCCGAGAGCTCAGCCACAGAGCGCGGTTACGTCACCACCAGAGGAGTCTGGGTGGAGAGGCTCGCCTGAACAGCTTGTCATCTTCTCCCACACGCCTGTGGCTGGCAGAGCTCCTTGCACCAGGGCATCTCAGCACCAGGGAGTTTCTGCTTGTGGGCCACACCTCTGCGCACAGAGCCAAGCGTTTGGTTTGGACTTTTAAAATTGTGTTTCCTGTCAGACGTATTGCTTTCCCAAACTGTATTTCTTTTCCAGCAGAGGGTTTTATGCGTTTCCTGCCATGAGCCTGTGAGGCCTTATGGGTGACTTTCCCAAGTCTTAATTATAGTTCTCCACACAAGTGTAATGGGGAGATTTATTTAGCACATGGGAAAAGCATGCCTGTCATACAGATTCGCTAAGCCTGTGCAGAGTGCCCAATGTTCCCCTCCCTTTTCATGTCAGCGGGATGACATGGCTGTAATTTTCATGGCAGAAAGAGGCACAAAACCAGCTTGAGCCAAACTGGCTCAGGACGTGGAATTGGAAACTGCATGTGACAATGAATTCCCTGACTTCTACTGGTGTCTCCCAAAGTTGCCAGGAATTTAAGCATCTTTAAGTAATTGTTATGACTCAGTAGGAATCCTCTGGCAGAAGATGCTGGAGAGCCAGGCCAAGGAAGTAGGACAGCCAATGGGGTGTAGGCCAGACCAAATTCTCCTGCCCTCATCTTGCCCTGGTTTTTGAACTGGTGGTTCCCTTGACAGAAGGAAGGCTGCATGTGCCCGCTGCTGCTGGGCACCAGCATTCACATGGGTGGAAGGCGATAGACAGCTGAGCTAAATTCAGGTTGCTCACTTGGTGATGTTGTGCATCCATAGGACCCAAGCTCTCTTGTTTCCAGTGCTTCACAAACGGTTCTCTGCCTGGAAACACAGCCCCATCTGAGAGAGGGCCCAAGAAAGAGGCCTATAAATTAAATAATAGTTGAAAAACAGAATTCCAAAGTGGCTGGAAGTCCTTGTCCATATGTGAGGGACAGAAATGTACTAGCATAGCCCAACACTTGCAGGGCACTGGCAGGATGCCTCAGCAGAAAGGGGACAAAGGCATGTGAGCACCCTGGCTGGTTGTCAGCACTCCCAGCCAGCCAGGACAGTAGGTTCAGCTGTAAATTGCTCACGAGCATCCTTGTGGAGAAGGGTTACTTCATCAGAGCCATTGTTAACGATCCCCTGCTTCTCTCTGGGGAAAGCACTGGTGTGACATCTGATTTTTGAACATTCAAATCATTCAACTCCACTGAAGTTTATTTTCTCTCTTTTGCACCATCTTGATGGGGGGTGTGTGGAATCAGATCCTATTGTACATGCATCAAAAGCATTGCATGAACAATGCAGCCATGATACGAGCAAACAAGGGCTCCTCTTCAGACACTTCTGCTGATGAAGAACAATTATAGTGTGGGATATTGAAGAGCTGTTGAGACAATTGTACTTTTGCTCTCTTAAAAGTATACTAAAATTAGAGTGTACAAACCTGATATCCTTCCCTACACTCTTGCATTATTTCTGGCATTTTTTTTCACCATGTCCAGATAAGCACAAGCATGAAATGAAGCTGGTCTGTTTTAGTTTTAAGATGTGAGGCAACAGTGTTGTCTGTCTTTCCAGAGTGACAAGGCAGTATTTCAACTTTTAAAACCCAGGGTTCGATAATTGCACCTGCTCCATTCACAGTGCACTCTCTGTTGTGTTTTGTTTGGGCTTTTTACTGGAACTCAACATTGAAGCTAAGCTATTTATCATCATTGTCTTTTAAAATGACTGTTCCTGCTCTATGTGCAGTCTCATTTTTCCTTACAAAGTATTGGTGTTGACAGGACATTCCTCCCTCGTGAAAACAAAGCGTTGGGTCCCCTACTTGCAAATACATGTGCGTCTCTGAAGAAAAACCTGTGTATCAAGTAACACTTCATTTATATTGCAATATTTTAACCTGGTACCTGTTGTTGCTACAGCAGCATTCAATGTTTCAGTGGGCTGCCTTCGAAGCAAGTAGGTTACAACATGGGTTATGTGCGAGTACAGAAGTGTGGTCTGTGTGTGCGAGTGAGTGTTTTGTGGGTGAGTGTTTGGGTGTTTGCACGTGTGACGTTTTCCTACCAGTGAGCGTATGTGAGTGTTTATAACTCACGTTGAGTCTTGTCTCTGGAAGTTCACGGTTATATATCAAACCAGTTAGAACACTGCTTTCTTTCCTGTCCTCCTATAGTACTTGTTATCCTTTGTCATTAAGAGTTTTGTTGTAATATCTAAATGTGAAAATGAATAAAGTCATAACTGGCAGCTGCTCTCTGGTTCCTGGAGGCCGCCGCTGCCTGCGGGTGCTGCAGCACTGCTCCGCTCCCGGCTCCCTGTGCAGCACCAGGCCGCCCAACTCTGGCCCAAGCAATCAGCACACTTTGGTTTTATTATTTTTACTTTCGTGTCCCTTTGCATTTCCCCGCATCCTCTAGGAAACAGCTGGCCTTTGTGGCATTTCCATCCAGGAGGAAACTCGGTCTCTTCTCATGATGCAGCCGGATACGCTTTGGTTAAGCTTGCTGACAGAAGCCAGCCCAGCCCTTTGCCCCGCCGCCATCTCCCACAGATCCAAGACCCTCCCTCACCGCCTCGGCCCCGGGGCTCTGGGACCCCCCGGCCCCTCCTGCCCTTCTTCACCACACAGCGGTGACGGGCGCCAGGAGGAACAAACGGCGGCGGACCGACTCCACCCTGCGGGACGCCCCCTTCCCCTCAGCCCCCTCCACAGAGGCCATGGCGAGCCCCTCCGCGGGCGAAGGGAGGCTCGGAGGAGGCGCCCCGCAGGTGGCGCCCTCACCCCGGCGGCGGCGGGACCTCGGGCCAGAGGCCGGGCGGGAAGATGGCGGCAGGGCTCGCCGCGGGCCGTTGGCAACGTGAAACCTGACAGGACAGCGAAGGGCGGCCGGGATCTGGCTGAAGGAAACGTTCTGTGCCTGGGGAGCACTGGTGATGGAACATAAATGGATTTATGACGGTAAATCCATATGTTCAGTTTTAGGCCTCGCTACAGAAAAGACATTGAGGTGCTGGAGCGTGTTCAGAGAAGGGCAACAAAGTTGGTGAAGGGTCTGGAGCACGAGTCTGATGAGGGGTGGCTGAGGGAACTGGGGTTGTTCAGCCTGGAGAAACGGAGGCTGAGGGGAGACCTTATCGCTCTCTACACCTACCTGAAAGGAGGCTGTAGCGAGGGGGGGGTCGGTCTCTTCTCCCAAGTAACAAGTGATAGGACAAGAGGAAACGGCCTCAAGTTGTGCCCGGGGAGGTTTAGATTGGATATTAGGAAAAATTTCTTCACTGAAAGGATTATCAAGCATTGGAACAGGCTGCCCAGGGAACTGGTGGAGTCGCCATCCCTGGAGGTATTTAAAAGCCGGGCAGATGTGGTGCTGAGGGACGTGGTTTAGTGGTGGACTTGGCAGTGCTAGTTTTATGGTTAGACTCAATAATCTTAAACGTCTCTTCCAACTTAGATGATTCTATGATTTCCCAAAAAAACAAATCTCCAGGAGGCAGAGTGTAACCTGAGGCATGGCTCCCTCCTTACCCCTGTGGTGACCTCTGAAGACCTCAGTGCCATTTGTCTGTGAAGAAAAAGGTCCCCTGAGGAGCGGCCACTGGCAGAGGCATGGCTGCCCTGTGCAGTGTGGGGAGACCTGGAAACATCCCCCTCAGCTCCAGCCTCTCTACCACCATCCCTTCATCCAGCTCCACCACCCATGAAAGCAGCTGAAAGGGCCTTTTAACTCTCCCCATCCAGGGACCTGCCTGTCTGGGGAATGAGGAGATTGAAGCTGCTCTGCTGATGAAATACACCATTTTTGTGCAATCCAGAGCAGCACTCGACTGCTTCTCTCCTGGGGCTCCTCTTTGGGACTCCTCTCCCACACCAGCACTGGTAGCCCCATACATGGGGCAAGCTCCCGGCTTTTGCTCTGTGAGGAGGGATGGGACTAAGCCAGCAGCCCTCACACAGGGAGTTGAGGATGGCAGACCGCCTATCTCCAGCAGAAGTGGAGCCAACAGGAAACCAGACAAGGTGAAATGAAAAGCAGCCTTTTCTTGTGATTAGGAAAAAGGAACTGGGAAGTCGCTGTCTGGGCCCTTCAGCTTGTTTTGTTTCCAACATGGCCAGCAAATGTTTTCTCAAATGCTTTTCAAAAGCGCTTGGAGATCCTTCTCTGAATGTCAGTGCAGTAATATGAGGGTGGTGAGACACTGGCCCAGGTTGCCCAGAGAAGCTGCGGATGCCCCATCCCTGGAAGTGTTCAAGGCCAGGTTGGACGGGGCTTTGAGCAACCTGGTCTAGTGGGAGGTGTCCCTGCCCATGGCAGGGGGGTTGGAACTAGATGGTCTTTAAGGACCCTTCCAACCCAGACCATTCTATCATTCTATGATTCTATGAATGGTAAGAAATCCTCCAGGCTCCTAGGACTCCCTGGCCCCTTCTGGGGACATTTCAGCAATAAAGCACATGACTTTGCATCAAAATGATGCAGAGCTCTTAGTGCTGAAAAATCAAACGACTGCCTGCACTGCAAGAACAACAGCTCCAAAACATGTCCTGCACGGTGCAGTATGAGTGTGTTTGCCATGACGCTCGCCCTTGAGCTGGGGTGAGAGGTTGGGTGAAATGCTGAGAAGCCATCAATGGCACATGGTTCCTCACCCAGCATTTACCAAGAAGGGCAAAATTTAAAAGAAAAAACAAAAAAGTGGCAGCAGAACATTCAGCTGCTGCTTCAAGAAACATTTCCTGGATGTACTGACAGTTCTGTAGAGCTTTTCATAAACAGCTTCTCAGAGGATTTTACAGAGCCACATGCTACATGCCTTTAGCAGAGCCCATTGGCCCATTCTGCTCTGAGACGGAGGTTTGCAAGACTGCTCCTTTCCTTGGGAATGGCGTGGGTCTCTCCAAGGGCAGGATTAGACCCACCATTTGCCTCTCAACAAAATAGACTCTGCTTTGATGTGTTATCTTACATACATATGTGACCAGGTGTGTCACAAATGGATAAACTACAAAACCTTCTAGAAGAGAACAGTTTAAGATGCTTAGGTTAAACACCAGGCTTATCGGAGGGCCTTCCTGAGCAGCTTGGGGAAGTCACCAAGGAGACCATATCTCAAAAGAACAGCAGCACAGCTATTTCTTCAGAAATTTAGAAAATATCCTAACTCACAGCCCTGCAGTACTTGTTTTCTTTGCTATAAATAATTTTCAGATAGTTTGCCTTTCAAAATCCCAGAAGGCCGTTACATTATTTTGTTACTTCTCTGGTCACAAAGAGGCTGAAATCCTTAAAACTGTGGTGTTAGTTAAAGAGACAGTAATTCATCAAGTCCTGTTTTACAGTATTTCATGGGATTAATATTAACAACATTTCAGTGTTTGTAAGGTTTGCCATTTTAGCACGCCAGAAGTGAGTAACCCCAGATTAGGTAGGAGTGACCACATCCTGACGTGCAGGCTGCGCTGTTCCTGCCCCAACAGCCCTTTTGGCGTTAACAGCGCGGACTGAACACACCCCAGCCCTTTTTCATACATTCAGCCCTTTTCCCCCACATTTCAGACACCTTTTTCAACCATTTCTAGTATCGTTTTGATGGTCAGCGCTCCTGACCTGAACGCCGAGGAGCCACGGGAGCCCGTATGTGTCCCTATGCAAATTCCTTGAAGAACCGCGGGTCGCTAGAGCCAAGTGTTCCTCACAGGTGCCGGTGAAGCACCAAGAGCGGCCCGGGTACAGCACCCACCACCGCCATACCCACCCTGCTCCACACCGCCACGCCCCGCTGACGTCATCCGACAGAGCCCCGCCCCCGTTGACCACGCCCATCCGAGGGCGTGGCTTTTCCCCAGCCCCGCCTCTCGCCCTCGTGGCGCGGGGCGGGGCGTGACGCGCCTGCGCAGTGTGGGGAGTGTCAGGCTGCAGTCGAGGCGCCGGGCGCGGAGCCGGCGGCTGATCGCGGCGCGGCTGCGGGAAGGCGCGGGGGGGCCCCGCCGCCCCCGGGACTAACCGAGCATGGAGCGGCGGCCACCGGCTGCGGCCGCCGGCCTGGGCACCGAGATGCGCCGCCCGCCGCACTAAAGCGGCGGCGAGCCCCGAGGCGAAGCGAGGCGGCGCGGCGAGCCCAAGGCGAGCCCCGCGGCCGTGTGTGAGCGCGACTGAGGCAGCGGCAGCGGCTCCTCCCGGCGGCCTCCTCGGTGCTGGCGCGGGGCTGTGCGGAGAGGGGGCCGCGGCGCCGCTCCCGCCTCCTCCCCTCGCCCGGCACGGGCAGAGGCGGGCGGGCGGCATGAGCGCGGCGTCTTGAGGGGCCGGCGGAGCGGGGCTCGTCCCGAGCAGCCTCCCCCGGGGGCCGCGGCCGGCGGATCGGACTCGGCTGGGACCTGCCATGACTCCCCTGGCTCCTCCCATGGCATGAGCCCGTGCTCTCCTCCCCCCTCCGCCTGCTTTCGGTCTTTCTCCGTTCCTGGGCTGTCAGATGGGATAAAATACACCCGGGCGTGTGGGGCTCGAGCGGCGGAGGCAACCGGTGACGGCCGTCGGCTCGCTCGGAGTCGAAGATGAGCTGGCGGTGGGCTCGCCAGCACCGGAACGGCGGCTCCTCCGTCCTGCTGCTGCTGCTGCCGCTGCTGCTGTGGCACGGTCGGGTCCGGCCGGCCGGCGCCGACAACGCCAGCCAGGCGTATTACACCGCCCTCATCAACGTGACGGTGCTGAGCCCCGAGCGGGGCGGCCCCACGCTGCTGCGCATCGACCGCGGGCGTTACGGGCAGGACTCCCCCAAGGTGGAGGTGAAGGGGCTGCTGGTGGCTCCCGTCCCCATCAACGGAGGTAACGCTTCCCCCGCCGCCCGCATGGCTCTGTGGTCGGGTGCCTCCTTCGCAGGGCTGTTGGCCTTTGTCTGAGCTCTGCGGACTTTCCTAGAGAGCTCTGACAAAAGAGGAGGAAGAACTTGCCCAGAGGAAAATTTAAAAACGGAAAAAAACCCATGAGAGTGCTGGCTTAAATAATAGCGCTGCAAAGCATAGTGTGTTTTCCAGCATGGATCCCAGTAGGCTAGTCATATTGAGCGATGAAGGTGTTATTTCTAAACTAATTACAGAGGGTCGGTAGGGATAGTTAACAGTATTTGGTTACAGCGTTGCCATGAATCTCAGAACAGCTGTATAGCTATCTCCCTGTGATAGATACGCATCTGGACGGCTTTTGCAGCTGCGTGAAGTCATGATTGTTCAGTGTACGTCTCTTAAAAATGCTGTTTAAGCTGTCCATCAAGACTTGGAAGGACTGAAGCCATCAAGCTGGTACTCTGATGGCCAATCCAAAACGTGCTTGTTTTCAGTACTGAACGCTGTGTAGTGTTTCCAAATAAGTTTTCTTTTTATTAAGTGAAGCTCTCGTCCATGATTGTTTTCTGAGAAATGTTGAGTTTTATAGAGAACATTAATTTAAACAAGCAAGAGTATTGTCCTGATTTTTGCCTGAAATGAAACTAATTGCTTCAGTCACAATGATGTGGTTTGAGTAGTATCTTATTTTGAAAACCCTTCTTGACATTATCTAAACTACCATCTTTAAGAAATGGACCACTTGATGGATCACAGTGGTCCCAACCTGTCTCCTGGACAGTAAACCTCTCAATAATGCATTAAGTGAAATAATGTAGTCAGTTGAAACTAGACTCTAAGTGGTGAATATTGAGAGTTTTTTAAAAGAATTGGTAACGCAGACCTACTGTATTATTAAAAGCTTCTTGAGAATTTACCAAAGCTTAAGATCGGGAAAATACTTCGATGCTTCTTCAGAACAAAATGCATCCTGCTAGGCAGCCTGCTGTAAGCTTCTAGTCTGGATGAAGCAGACTGTGCATCAGCAGATACTTTCCAGTGTAGTTGAATGTCGGTTTCATTAACTTTGCAAAGCATTAACTAGAATATATTAACAGAGAATATTTTGGGGTGGAAGGGTGAGGAAGCAGAAATCGTTGAGCAAGTCTACTGTAAATGATTTTCATTTGTACTTCAAATCCTGCCTTCACCATGCTCTCAGAGTCGGCTGTCATCAAATATGCTCAGTCTTTCCTCCTTCTGCTTCCTGGTATTCCTCACTTACACACACACACACACCAACCACCATATGAAATTAGGAGGCTGTCCTGAAAGTGAGGCACATAAGCACTCTTATTGCAAGTAGTATTCTTCAGGTTTTTAAAACTGCTGGCTTTTCATATATGCAAGGTATCAAAACACATGATTTGTTTAGTAGTTGGATTATTTGTCAAGAAAAACTTTTGATATTTATTACTTTTTAACTTGCCTCTGTTACTTTTTCTGCTTTCTTCTGATACGGTCTTCACTAGAGCATGATTAAAATGTTGAGGGAGGCTGACAGCATTTTCACTGAAAGCTAATAATGAGAAAAGAGCTCAATAAAATCCTGCGCAGTCCATAAACAACATTTTTATACCTTACTGCTAAGTATTGTATGATGAATAACTGAAGTGAGAAAGCACAGCAGGAATCATGAAATTGCAGATGTCAATTTCTGCAGTTTTGACACGCTACAGTCATTAAAACTTTGCCGTGGGTCTTTGGGGAGATTCAGTTTTGTCTTTCTGTTTGTCAACAGAAAACTGTTAAAGCAAACACTGCAGCAGCTTTCTTCCTTTATTCTGAATTGTTCTGTGTAGTTGTTATATAGTATGTGTTCTATCTGAATTTTGCCAAGGCACGCTTCATGTCACTTTAAAATGTTTCATGTAGTAGAAAAGACTGGAATATTTTATGCTTTTTAGTTAAGATGTCCTTGAATACTTAAGGGTCTTATGTTTATATTCTTCTACTTTTTTATATCTAGATTTGGTAAAAGACACTTTCAGCAAGACAGCATTAGTTGCTCTAATGCTTTTTTATCAGCCTGTTAATATTGCTGTAGAACTTGTTTGCAGAATATTTTTTTCTAATACCTCTTAACACAAGTAGCTAGCACTGGCCTCTGCTATTAGAGCAGTAAATGCTCTACCCCAGTTCTCATGCATCTTAAGAGGAAAAGGACTCTACAACTGTTAGCAACTGTGTCAGAATGTACCTTGACTTTGAAACTGCTTTGATATCAGGCATTCAGGGCTATCCCTTGAAATTTCCAGAAACATGGGTGCTTTGTTAGCACCTTGATGGTTTAGACTGGAGCATCTATATTTTAGAGCTGAAATATCCTTAATATCACATTTTTGTATGCTGCTTTAAGATCCCTTATTTGTTGCCTGCAGGGAAATAAGTGAATTTACTAATTCAAGATTTAGGGCCAATGATCTGTTGCTGAACGTACACCATTTGTAATAGCGCAGCCTGTGATTTTTAAGTGTTGTGCTCTGCTGTGTTTTTTGTTAACTTGTGTTCCTGAATATGCCCAATATTTTATATACTACTGTTTGAAGTTGCCAGTCTCATGTGACTAACATCCTTTGAATTTCAGTGCAGAATGATATATTCAATCACTTTTCCTGTTTTTTTAGCAGAATTTCTTTAATCAAATTCAACCTTGTCATGTTAATACATGTACTAAAACCCTTTCCCTGTTCTTTTTATAGACCCTTGTATGAAATTGATACTGGCTTTCAAAAGCAATATTCCTGTGGAAGTGATATGGCAGTAATTCGCATGACCGCTTGTGAATGTGACTTGTGAAAGCGTAGCTCCAGCGAGCTGTCAGTCACAGTTGGCCGCTGGGTGTAAATACAGCACCTGTGTATGCGTATCTTTTCAAGTGCATTAAATGCACGATAGCGGCAGAGTTTCTCTATTAATCTCTCTTCAGTTCTTCCACTTCTAGTACCTTTTCTTACTTCCTCTGGCTTGTTAATCTTTTGTCATGACTTAAATAATTTCTTATTAGAAGAGCGTTTTAAACAGCTTCTGGATATGAATGCTGACAGATTATCAAAAAATGCTTCTCTCGCCCTGCATGGAAGGGTAACAGTGAAATGCATCTTCACAGCCTGATGCAGCTTTTCTGGTAGTTTAGTTCGGGTTTGTATCATCTCTTTGGTGAGGTTACTGAGCATGTCTCATTCAGTCCCTTAAGCTGTTATTTGTGACTTTTTGGAACCAGCCGTTTCAGCCCAAACTTCTCACTGCAGGTACTTGTGGCAGTGTCTGTACATGCAGTGTGTAAGTGACCTCTGTTTTTAAGCATCTTTGGTATTAGGTGCCTGACACCAGTTGTGGTGCTGACCTTTAGGTGTCGGACATACTCCTCTTGCTGTGACAAACCAAGCTAGAAGCCATTGAAAATTCACTTTAGCGATTCTTGGTAGAAACTGCAGTACTTTGTGGCTTAGGTCCCTCAATGTTCTCCATGGTGAACAGGATTCTTCTGTAACTGTTGGTCTGGGTGATGGCACGTGGTTGTGGACTGGAGACCTCTATGTGCTGTCAACAGTCCACTTGCAGATGGTCGGACCTAGCCGGGAGACGAGGTTTTGTGAACCTTGGCTGGCTCGGGTAGTGGGGAAGCAGACAGGGTGACTGGGACCACGTTTGGGACTGATAGGAAGTGAAATAGCAGCAGACTCAAAGCCAAACTTGAAAACGTTAAGACACACTGAACAAATAGGTCAGGAACTAGAGGGTGAGGGGGAATGGAAAAGGACTGGAGTCTGAAGGGCTTGTGGGGAGGTGATGGTTGTACGAAAGCTGTGTTGGAGAAAGCTCGTAGAAAGTCAAGATCTCTGCTGAAGGGCTAGTAGGGTTGTGGCTGGGCAAGGAGACTGAGAATTTGAGGAAAAATATGTGTTAGAAAAGAGGTGGAAGAGGGGAAGAAAGTATTGGCACAATGTTAGGAATGGAGGTGTATCTTGTGCATGGTACTGTAACTATAGCATTCTGTAGCATCTGACACTTCATAAACATGTTGTGTGAACAAGTTTTAGCTGCAGAAGGCTTAAAATTACAGTTTCCTGGTAACTGCAGAGCTTTAGGTAACATTCGGACAGAATTTTATGTTCCTTTCTTGCCCAGAATCCAAAACAATAAGCTTTAGGAAAATGCAACAAGGAAATGTATCAATAAATATACAGTAGTGGAAGAAAAATCTTGTGCATGCCTCCATCCTTTACCATTGGTCACAGTATCGAGCTTAAATTAGTACTCATTAATTGATAACAAAAGTGGAGGTTATATATTGGAGTTTATAGCCATAATTGTAGTATACTTACTGAGCTAAGATTGAATCTTAACTATTACAGGACTCTTCTAAGCTTCAGTGGTTTTCTTTTGTTTAACTTCTTCCCTGAAACAAGATTACCTCTTTTTCAAAGAGTTTTTAAAAAGTGGAAATTATAACTGGCTTGAATAAGGACTATATTGATAATAACACAAGTAGTAATGCATTGAAAGAAAAGATATCTATTACATATATTAAACCCTAATGGGATCACGAATAACTAGTAGCCTTCCTTGAAATAAGAAAGAATCAGTGCTGCTGTGTTGCTTCTGTAAATTTCCCAACTGAATTCCTTTTCTGGAAACTTTATCACAGGATTATAATTAACGTGTTGCACAAGGCTGCCTGTTGTGCTGGTCAGGTGTGCTAGATAGCACCTGCCCAGGCAGTGCCTGCTGCGGGGAGGGGATGCTTTGGGGCACAGGCTGCATGGCACTGCATCTTCCCGTGGGATGTTTTCCTTCCCAACAAGGCTCTTGAGCTGCTGCCCCTCAAAATATTGGTGGTGTCTCTCCACCTATTGTATTACAGTGATTGAAGGTCAGACTTCAAACTGATTTCTGTATGTGCCGCTGAGACAGATCAGCTCTGGCAACTGGTGCTGGCCTCAGAGAGGAGAGTGTTAGCTGAGATGCAATCCACATCAAGATACCTGACTCTGTTTTCTTTTTGTGTTTTTTTTTTTTTAAAGGAAAAAAAAAAGGTATAAAATAGGGTGTGGGATCATGGCACTGGCCTTTTTCTATGAAAAGAGGGCAAAGCCCAATAACAGTCAATGCAGCAACCTTAGCTGAAGTGAGACCTTACAGCTATGTTCCAAGCAATGCAAGAGGAACATAGACACCTGGTATATGAGAGAAAGCAAACCAAGTCATGATTCAGAAGTAGAAGGAGGCAGTCTGCATTCAAGCAGGTGTGTGCTTACTGTGACAAAGCTTCTCACAGCTGACCTATTAATTTCATTTTTGCTCCCGCAAAATGGCCATCCCTCTTACAGGGGGAAAGCTAAAGGACCTGGTCAAGCAATTGGAAAAGGTGAGGAGGAAAGTACCATTGCTGTTGTAATGTAAGCTTGCTGATACTTCAGTAGCTGAGGAAGCCTGGTTGAATCTACTGCATTATTAACTATTTCTTTCACGTGTGTGTGAATCCCTAAAATGCTATCACAAACATTAGTCCTTCAGCAGAAAGGACTTTTGAATTTAAAAAAATGCTTACGGAGGAACAGTTAGATGCAAGTAGAGCAGTCCTGTGTGTTCTGCAAGAGGAAACCGAAGGTCTCCTAAAGTTGAGAACAAACATGCAGTCTAACAGTAGATAACTTAAATCACAGCTGATTCTTCTGTAAAGAGGCTCTTCGGTGGTATTGGGGCTTACTGTAGAAAGGGAGATATTTACAACAACATTGTACGTAGCTCTTTAACCCAGCAGGCTACCACTTCTAACAGAAAATTGTTTTTTGCCAACTCGTTCATGGTACATAGGTAGGCACGGAGAAAGGAAAGGCAGAGTAAATAACTTACATTTCAAATAAGCCAGAAGAGTAGCAGACCTGTAAGGAAATAGAGGGCTTTCTGTATGCTTGTATCTTCTGAAGTTATGAAATTATATGAGTGACTTCTAATCATATCTTTTTATGTGCAAGTGATTTATTTTATTTTAGAATAACTTTAATTTAATGTGAAGTTGCTTTTCATTCTGGCATGGACTTCATCCAGGTAATCCTTGCAAGCCCTGGTCTTTTAGATCCTAAGTGGACTTTGGCAATGGAGCACAGATGACACAGTAATGGAGAGATATCGCTGATGATTCTTGCTGACACTGTTCATTTATCTGTGTCCCTTACAATGCCAATTGATGCGCCTGGCATGTTAGGCGATAGCAGATGTGTTATTTTAGCCAGCTTGCTATGCTATAACGGTGACCATAATTCTAAGGCTTTCACTCTTTTCAGAGTGTATTAAGTTTTTTTGAAAAGACGAGCAGAAAAACTCAGCCTTGCCACTATCATTCCTGAATTTTATTTAGTTAAAAGTGAGATTACTTAACATTTGTGTGGTGTAAATAGGATGCTAATGTACAGAAAAGTGGGTTGTGACTTTTTATTAAATCTCAGGGGACTTGCAGTTACTCAGCTCGGGTTTATCTAAAACAACCAGATTTTCCTTAATGATTTTTTTATTACTTACAGTGCTAAAATAATATTGTCCACTGATAAATTTTCATTGGGACATACTGAATCTACCTGGTCAGGAATAGCATGCTGTATGCGTTTGAGTGGTGTTTGTTGGTCTATATCTGGAAAGCTTTTCTCTCTTGATAACTTGTTTCCTAATCCTGTTGCTTTATCCAGTAACATTTTTATCTCTGTCCACAGCTGAGAGAGACTTTGATCTCTACCGTGGTAGAAAATTTTGTACTGTTTTTCTCCCAGAGATGTGGTTTCTGTTATCTCTTACTACTTTCTATGTCCGTTTTTAAGCTAAAAATTTTAAGCTGTACAAATCTTCATGCATGCAATATATTTTAAGTAAATTTACGTTGGCCACAGTGTCTACTTTCAGAGTTAATTTTGGTAGTTTGAGGAGATTCTGTGGAATTGTGGCCACTTCTTGAATGGTGTTTTCCAAAGGTTGTATCACACGTGAGATTCTTGAATGTGATTTCACTGGAGAATTATGGGATTTTGGCTTTCAAGGCTAAAGAAACTTTCTATCATAGTCTGCTGGTGCTTTCCCCCTCCCACATTTTTAAGTGGAAATGTTCTGAACAAGGGGGAAGTGTGCATTAAACAGTACACTGCTTTTATCTCAACACAGGACATCGAGATTGGTTGCACGTGTGCCATGTTACGGTTCTGTCACATTTTCAAAAAGGACTATAATTCCTTTAAACAATGTACCATTCTCTTAAATTTAAGACTACAAGAACAAGCTACAGAAGTGCAGTTGATACGCAAGTGCACTCCTGTGATCATTGCTGTTTGTGATGGCCATCACCAGTGAGCCAAAACATGTGTGGATCAGTGCTAGTTAGCAATTTCCAGAGGGATTCAAGTAATAATGCCACGGTAATGGAAGAAAATACTCTCTAAAATTCAGCTTCGGGCATCTTTATTTCAGATTTTCCCTGATCCCAGTATAAAACAAAAGCACAAGTACAAAAATACAGCAAATAACCCTCCGTGTCTGAAATGTCCAATACAGCCTGGAAAAACAATTGTGAAAAGGATGTGCTTGTATCTGGCTCCCCACCCTCCTTCCAGGGGAACAGGGAGAGGCACTTCTTGTCCAAATTAAGATGCAACGGCTTCCTGTACGACTGCCGCAATATAGAATCATCCGCACTAGTTTCCTTTAGGGGAGCAAAAGATTTTCTCTCTTGTTTCAGGAAAGATCCTTTAGCTATTTGAATTTCTTTTGTTACAGGTTTTAACCTGAGCTATGTTAAGCTGAGAATGCTTAAAAAGATCTTTTGGGTTTTTCCCAGCTAATATGTTAAACTGGATATTTTTTTGTGGTAGACCTTTTGTTAAAATCCCATAGTCTGTGCTGAAGAACTCGCTTTTTTAAAAGGAAAATGTTATGGGGTGCTTCATTTGAATCGCTCTTAGGATATGTAATGTTTTCAGAGCTATTATGCAAATAAATTGTTTGTTTATGTCTTAAAAAAATCACAGTTTATCCCAACCATTTTAAGTAGCCAAAGATTCTTATGCTCTTGGCCTTTGAAAGCGTAGGTATATTTGTATTGTAAGTTATTGTTGGCTCTAAATTTCTAAAATCCTTTAATGACAGGAGCAGTGTATCAGACTCAACTGCGTGTTCCTAGTTGCGTAAACAGAAATGTCATTCATCAGCCTCAGCTGCTGTACCGTGGAGTTATCTTCTGCCTTGCGTTTTGTGCCTTTTGTGCGTAGCTCTGTGTGGGTGTGGGTTGTTCCAGGTTCCATTACAGCATCAGAAGGGACAAGAGAGCTTTGCAGACTGTCAAATTCAGACATCCGGCACTTGCCGTTTCTGTTACTCCTCCTTTATACCGTCAATACCTGTTTAGCTAACAACTGGAGTGCATCGTGTTTGCAAAACCGCTTGTTTCTCTCTGAATTTGAATGCACTTCCTGGCTGCTGGGGTTTTACAAGATCAGCTTTTAATATCCTCCTTTTTTACAGTGGCCTGTACATGGCAGATAACTCTGAAATCTTGCTTTCACAACCTCCTTTGTTTAGTTATCCTTCCCACTGCAGTAGTATTTGACTGCATTAGAAAGAAAAAAAAAAAAAAGTTATTCTCTCCAGAATGGCTGATAAACAGCTGTTTCGTAAATGCCTATAGCATATGAACCATATTCTAATGCTTTTCAGCCTCTAGGCAGGTATTGATTTAAATGTAAATTCATTGTTCTAGCTGCACTAGAGTTAAAAATAGCTTGTGTTAGTGAGCCTAATCTTGGGGCATATAGTCACAGCTTTCAGTGTGCGAGATAGTTTTTTTTTTTTAAAGACTTTTTTTCTTAAGAATGCAGTTAGCTTTTGGCTTTATTAACAAGAGGATAGTGGCTTCCTAGTGCATAACAGTTAAGTAATTCAGCAAAACCTGGAGTTAGCTTTTTTCTTTTTTGCCTGTTTGAACAAATTGCCATCTGTGTAAATGTATTTCCCATTTCAGTTGCAGATCGGCTGGGCTGTGACCCTCGAACACGTTTCCAAGTTCCACCAAACACCAAGCAGTGGATCGCTCTACTACAGCGAGGAAACTGTACATTTAGAGAGAAAATACTGCGAGCAGCTTCACATAATGCCACAGCCGTGGTCATTTACAACAATATATCCAGTGAAGAACCTGTCACGATGACTCATCAAGGTAAATAAAACGTAATCTCCTTCACTATAATTCTTCGTTGCCCAAGTACTCTTTTGCCATATAAACTATTGCTAAAGAGCTCTTGGCAGTGCACCGATGATGCTTTGAAACAGCCTGTTCTCTAATGATGTTTACATGTATGCAATATAGAGAAATAAGCCAATAATTCTGGAAAATTGTTTTCCTTTAGCGTACGCTTTATCCAATAAGGAACACTTTCCTCTGCAGTGGGGAGTTGGATGCTTTGGAGTGAGGAAATATCTGTAAGATCTTAGGAGCAATCTGTTTCAAACCTTTCTGAAGAAGAAAAGCTAACATGTAGTGAAAGGTCTAGAATTTTACAAAGCATGTGTACCTGAATAATTTTTATAGTAGCATATCTTCAACTGGCTGTTATGGTGGGGACTTCCAATTGTTAACAGTTATGTCGTGATCTGAGCTTGCATGCTTTTTTTTAATGACAGTTTACAGAGGGTTCTCTTACTGTGCTGTGTCTTTGAGTGCCACACAGGAATCAAGAAAACTTAATGACTCAGACAGCAGTTGCCTCCATAAGTCATCTAGAATCAGGCTATTGCTGGTCTAGAATAATGCTGAAAATCTGGATTTCTACAGATTTCTGCTTTTTTAGAGCTATGTATGTGTAAACTTTCGCTGTTACTAGTGAGTTACTTTAGCTGGTGGGACCCTCATACGTAAACATTTTCCTTGGTTAAAAATTATTTTCACAATTCTGATAACTACATCTTTCATTTTTCCTGAAGGTTTTCGCAATTTGGAATTATTTAGCTTAATCAGAAAAGGCATGTTTCTGTATTTGATGGCTGTACTGTTAGCTGATTTTTTTTTTTCCTAGAATATTTTCAGTCCTTTTTCTTTAAGCATAGGGCGTTGCTTGGAAACTGGAATTTCCTAATTATTGCTCTGCATATTGTCACACAATTCGAATTGAATTTTTTTTACTAAAGAAGTGCTATGGTTGCTTCCTTCTTTCTTTTTTAGAAGGGAAATGTCTTGTGGCTTCTTCTGGTTTAGTGGGGTTTGACCTTCCGAATTCTATATACCGCAGGAATTTTCCAGGGAGATTTTGACCTCTGTGTAGCAATCCAAAGCCTGTTGACAATCCATTTTTATCTTAGGTACCTTCCTTAGACATTTTTACAAGTAGTCTGCAGGCAAAGTCCCATATTCTAGTGAAACGCTTTTTACCACCTTCCTTTTGTGGTTTTTTGCCACTTCTCTCTCTGCTGATGTAGTGTTCGCTTCATCTCTGGTTTCTCTTTGAAATGCCTGTAAGATTGTAAGGTCTGCAGTCTGTTTAGCAATGATTTGTGACTTCTGTGCCCTGGAATGCCTTATCGTGGCAGAAAAAGACTACCGATAACTACACAGCTCTAGCATTGTTTGCTCTAATGTATGTTAAATCATCTAATGGGTCTGATTATCATTTTAGTACCTTCTTTCTCATAATGCTGTTAGATTTGGCATGTGCTTTCTTATTCATGGGATGGTGCCTGTCTTTTGTTAAGAAATCCTGGTTCACTCAGTGTTTCAGCTCTGAAGACCGGTGTGTTGCCTTTGAGACTATATTAATAGGTCCAGTGGTTCTGGTAGGTTCAAATAATGTCTCAAGTTATAAAACATGAGAGCTGGTGTGGGTAGAATGGTGTCATGTAAGCTAGCCAGGCGACTGTTTGGATATTTGATATTTGGAAAAAAGCTAATGCTGTCTGCAGCAGGTTGACTTCCAAATATTTACTCTTAATCATGGCAAGCTTTAAAAAAAATGTTATTACTGGAGATGATGCATATTTTATCCTTGAGTTTTTTAGATACTGATATTTAGCTGCATGTACTCAGTCCCTGGTATACTGGAATCTGTCACTGAGTTGGGCTGTAGGCACTATCTCAAAATTAATATTGGACTTGAAGTGTTCAAACTATGCGACAGACCAAAAGTAAGTATCTAGAACTGAAGCACCACCTTAGCACCGCAGTGTTATGATAGAAGTTGCTCTACAGCTTTTGTTTTGATTGCATTACGGTCATGTAAGGGATCTCCTTAGCAATCTGCACTTTGCAGAGCTTCCTATAAATAACTTCCTGCTTACTTGATGTGAGCACTGCAAGTGTGTGTAACCGAGACGTAGACTACTCCTTTGGTGTTAGCCTCAGCACAGGGAGGGTTTGGGATACAGCATTCCCCTCAGTGAGAATTATTCCAAGTGGGGTATAGATTCATGAACCTGTGCTTATGTGTGTCCTGGTTTGAGGACTTCGACAATGATGTGATGAGCCTAATCAGACAAATGTTGTGTGTAAAGCAGTCTTACAGACATTCAAGGCACTCTCTGGTCTTCCTTTTTGTGCCTTTTCAACCATATCAGTGCCTGCATGCTTTTTAGGTGGTGAACAATAGCATCATCTGCTAACTAGATATTCTGGTGTGCCACAGCTCTTTAGTATTTTCTATCCCTAAAGCTCAGGAGGAGTTGACCATGTGTATTTGATAGTTGTTCTGCTGCCAGTTCAGTTAAATACATGATAAATAGGGTTCATATAAAGTGAAAACGAAGGTGAGCCACCAAGTTGGTCGTATTTCCATATGATGTCTAGGGCTATGCAATATTCCGCTATTCTTTTAAAAGTGCATTCTTCACAAGGCAATTCTGCAGCTGTATTACATGTTCAGGTTCATAGCTCTACATTTTCTTTCCGTAGACAGTTGAAAATAGACCTCGTGTCACTTTGTATCACTATAACATAATTTTTATACTGCTGTGTACCAAACCTTAGGAATATTCTGTCTTCGTGGTGAAGCAGAGAGGAAAGCAGCAACTGCTGATAATGCACACTCTGAACTGCACGCTTTCCTATGTTGATATTTGCATGAATTCCAATCACCAGCTTAGGCAACATCTGGGCTAAAAATAAGTAAAATATTGTATAGATTTATGGATGTTGCCCACTTGCAGAGAGGTGATTCCCTATGAGAAGAGCTCAGTAAGCAGTTCTTACCTATGGGATTAATATTTTATCTGAGTTATTTTATGCCTGAACACACATTTGAAAATTTTAATCTTACAGAAATTTGTTCATACTCAACATGTTACTTAGCAGAATATAAATTCCTTCTGGTGGCTAGATAACAATTGTCACTCTTGAATCAGTCTATCATCACCATGTCAAATGAACAGTTTCTATTGCAAATATCAGAATTTGCTTTTTCTTGTGTGATAGTCCACTAAGTCTCTGCCCCTTTGACTTCAAGTTGAGTTTTAAAGTAGGTGAGTCATAGCCTTAAGGAGTTGGTGAACTTTTTTAAAATATATATATATATTTCTGTTAATGTTGTTTGCAATATTATTTTCTTTTGTCTGTGTATATCCTTGTATGTACTACTGTGTGCATGTAAAATAGGCTTATTTTACACATTCTTGTAGATGTCCTCTATCCACGTAAGTGAAGGACATCTTTCCCAGCATAGGTTATGTTAGACTATGATATCACTGGCAGGAAGGCAGTTTTATGAGTGGTTTTGCTTGCTACTTCTGTTAAAGCAGAACAAATATTGTCTAATGTAAAAAAGAGCCTGTGTGGTAGAGAAAATATGTAGTAGCTGTCTCCTTTATAATCAATTATGGGAAGAGGAAGGAAATGTAGGTAAAACAGCATTTTAATTCTTCTTTTTGTTTGTGTGTGCTGGAGACAGTCCTGTCAAGTACAGAATAGTTAAGTTTTATATTGAATTTCTCTGTTAAAGTCTAGATTTTTATTTGGATTTACAGAAAAAGGATATAAGGCAAAGAAGCCTCTGAAATTAAAGTTTCATACTCAGAATTTATGGAACAAATATAAACAGAAAAAGATAAACAAATATAGAAGAGAGTATCAAAATGAAGTTGCTGGATTCCAGTAACTACTGTTTATTAGTGCTGAAAAAATTTCCAGAAGTATTTAAACAACTTCTAATATAATACCTTTTTCAGAGGACTCACCTGATACAGGTAAATCTTTTAAAGTCTTTAGAAAGAGCTGCAGACATCTCATCGGGATCAGTTGTCATTGCACTTCTAAAGAACCGATGCATTCGTTTTCTGCAGGAAGGTGTTTCTGTTCCATGATGTTCTCCTGCTCTAGTGCTGCGGGAGAGCTGCCCAGTTGTGGCTCCCGCAACACTTTTCTTTCAAGGGGAGGATTTCTGATGGCCCTCTATTCCCTTAAAAAGCACCCTAGCACAGGAAGCAAGGTCTGTACTTGCTTTGAACTGTGATAAAAGGGAATGTATTTTTTGTGGATTATTTTTAGGTCACTGGGTCAGAGGCAGGAGGGACAGGAAGTAATTTGGAGTTGTTGCCATCTAATGGCTATTCCATGTTCTTGCCCTAATTCGGAGTGGGTGCAGCGGACTGCAGAGACCCAGCAGTGGACATGCCCCTCTCCTCTGTTGTGGCACTTGGTGCGTACAGCACATCTCTTCGTCTGCTGCCTGCTTTTTTCTCACTAATGTCTCTTTATGTAACTGCAAGCTGAACTGATGCGTGAAAGCTATGGCAGGGTGCAGTGCAGACTATTTTGCACAAATGTGTGCTGGCGAATTTTTCAACTCTATGCCAAATCCACTGCAATGCTTTTCCTGGATTACTGAGACCTACTTTTAATCCACAGCTCAAAACTAATTCTATTGTATATTACAGTATTGTTGTTATAATTTATTATTAATAATTTACCCTGAATATTAGTTAAAAGGAAGGAGAGATGAGTCATTGAAGTTAAAGCTTTAAAAAAGGCAAAACAATCAATAGTCTAACCATAGTTTATGTATCTTTGATCATTTTTATTGTTTATTGTTGATATTTGATAATTGAAAATGTGGGGAACAACTGTCAACAGCATTATAGTTAATCTTGTTTCCCACCGCATTTCTTGGAGGTGTATCCATCAGGAAAATCTGTCATACAGTAGATGGAGGTGTCTGACACTTCAAGATGTGGAGAGGAATGTGTTTGAAGCACAGATTCTGCGTGATAAGGAAGCACTTGTCTCTCCAAGATAAGCCAGGGAAACATCTTCACAAAGTTAACATAGCCTCAGTGCTTTGTAGAACTTCTTACCAGTGTTTCTGTGTGGTATATACCTTGTCCACAACTGAAATAACAGCAGTTAGGCTCGTTTCTCCTTAGCCAGCTGAAGGGGTAATTAGTTCTGTGACTGTGAAAAGGCCCACGGGACTGTTAGTGACTGTAAGTAATTACATTCTTTTTCTTATCCACAGTCTGAGCTCCAGCAGCAGAGTAATTCCCAAAATCTATGGATTTGGTGGAATCAAATGTATGATATTAATCCATGAATACGCTATTTATGAAGCTCTGAAAATATTTTTGTGGTGTCCTTGGGCAAGGCTTTCTTGCCATTTCTCTTCTGGGGTTTTCTATGTTTGTTTGGAATGAATGTCCAGATTGATGAAGCTGTATGGAAGTTGTCTGTATATAGAAGAAAATACATGAGTATCACAAGCTACCCTGATGAGAAATCCCTGGGTTTTTTAGCTCCAACTTCCATTACTGGGAGTACAAACTGCTATCTAGAAATTGCAAAATGGGAGCCACCTACTAGCACCTGGTCACATTACAGAATGCAAGATTACGGAGACTTTTAGTTATCGAAATGCAAGTGTGCCTTAAATCGATGAATGGAACAGAAAGGTCACGTTATTTGTATTGATATGTATTGATTAATCAAGAATGTGACACTGTAATCAGTGATTGGGTGTTAAATCCAGATCTAAGGTAGCAGGTTTTGGACATTGTTTGGAAGTGTATGTGAAGAAAGATTGTTTTTAAATAAGCAGAAATACCTTTAGAAGATAGAAACAAGTATTTCGGAAATACATGAAATTGTGACATGAGTAACTTTTACTCAGTAGTGTGTCATGTGTCAGGATTACGCCATTTGCCTAGTCAAAACTTAATGTGACCTTCTGCTTTTTATTAATTTGCATTTGCTCAAGGTTTAAGTATCAAATTTTATCTACTTTGCTGGCATACTAAACCCTAACAGTAAAAGCAGTCATTAAATAGGACCGCAAATGCAGTTTACTTACCATAATACATAGTTACATGTCTTGTAAAACTATGCAAATGAAATTAAAAAAAATCTGCAGATTGTGGAAAGGGGATGATAAAATGATAAATTCCTTTGTGTCAAGTTTTTTTTATTCTTCCGGCATTATTTAAGTGGAATGTCCGTTTCCTTTTCAAAAAAATTGTAGTGCAAGTAGATGCAAACAAGTATTGCTAAAAGAGAAAAACATTGTGTGAAATGTCTGTAAAATCAATGTAACATCTGTCTGCTTTTCCCTTATTTCAGCTTTTTTTCCCCCTAGCATAAAGAACCCAAAACATGCATTAAAAAATATACATAAATATAATTCCCAGAAGATAAGACCTTCTACAGAAAGGGAATATGCAATATAGGTAGACTGGAATGGTCAAGGCAGTTAAAAGTGAGGGAGGGGGAAAACCCAAACCAACCCCCGAACCCAGTGTCCTTACCATTTTAGGTGAACTCTACTACAGCTCTGGTTCCAGAGATGTATAAATTCTCCCTTCTGGTGCTTCCCGCTTCTCAGCCCAGCCATGGGTCTGTCCTCCTGGTGCCCATCAGAAGCATTGAAGTAGCATTATTTTTGCTTTCAAAAATAAAGATGGGGCAGAGATTCAGGAACTCATGGGAGGCTTAGAAGAAGCATCTTGTAGCTTAATAAAAGGCTCTTAGTTCTTTGAACAGTGCTTAGAGTCATACGACTTACGACAGAAGATAAAAAGGAGTTCTCTGGGTGAGGTTGATGGAGAGGAAATGCTCTGCAGTGAAGCCGAAGTCTTCATGCCTCTCTTCTACATACTAATACTGTGTTGTATCTTTGAGAGACTAAGTGTTGGTTTTCTTCAGTGGGGTATGCTGGGTGTAGCAGAGACAGCTGGACCTTGTCAAGCTTGAGGCAATCCAGGGATATAGCTCCACCATGTCGTGTGTATCGGCCTGATTTGGACTTGTGAATGAAGCAGGAGGATTTAGCTGTGACTACCTGTTTTGATCTTATGCAGATTTCTGCTTAAGAAACATCTCCGTGAGTGTCAGAATGGAACAACTGGGTTATGAAATAATGTGTCAGCGGTTGTAATCTAAATATGGCCCAACAGTTTCCTTACCTGATTTTTGCTATTTAGTTCTCATTTTAGGATCTCTTGGTCATAGTAGTTTATAAAGCTGTTGTAAAATATGGTGAGAACGTTATACTGAAGCATCGTTTCTTGTTTAATGAGGAGGGCAGGCATTGAAAAGATCATTCCTGCTTAGAAGATTATTATTTATAACCTATGGACTTAATTTAATGTGCTCCAGGCTAGCACAACAAGAATCTGATTAGGCTTTGGTATTTGTTTTGAAGTTCATTATGTCACACCCATCTTTGGAAAGCTACTTTTGCTGTTTCTGGTTTTCTAATCATATGCCTCAATCATATGCCTGTTTTTCTTAAAGGAGCAGAACTTTATGAATGTCCATCACATGTCTATTATCAGTACAGCAATGTGGGGTACATTTCAAAATAATAAAATGTATGTAGGCATATTTAGAGGGTGTAGCGCAGTACCGCTTCGTAGCCTGGCAGAGTAAAATCTGTTGAAGCTCTTTTTGCTGCAATCAAAGAAGAGTTTTGAGTGTCCTTCAGATGTAACTTGACTGTATTTCAGTTGCAATTCATAGAAGCCTGGTCCTCACTGAACCTGAATATCTACTTCCTTGTCCTCTTAAGTAGACAGTCAGAATTCAAGTTTTAGCCTCAGACGAGGATTGTTTGGGTTTTTTTCTTCCACGGGTTGTTTTGCATAGACTTGGGATTTCTGCAAATACCTGCTCAATGTTTTGGGGTAGCTGGTTAATCCACTGGTTGTGTTTAACTGATGCATCCTGTGAAAGCCTAATTTTTAGGTAACAGTTTCGTATACTGCTGTCCTCATGGTAGTGTTACAACATCTGTTCTAGTGTCTGACACTATGTAAAATAGATATCCTAAAGTAAATGTTTATATACAGACAAGAATTCAACATTCTCAGTGTTATAAAGGCAACAGGAAGAAAAATGTTTTTAAAACACTATCCAGTCTCATTTTGAAATTGATGTATATTCTTGGCATTAAATTCTTGCCTTGCTTAGAACTAAGTAATTGACAAATATTACAGTTTTCTGTTTTCAGAAGTATTTGATTTGGGACATCTCAAACAATGTATTTTACTCTTGAGATTGCACTCGTGTGTTGACAGCTTGGATGTGCTCTTGTTTACTTTCTGATTAGCTCAAAATAAAAATATGTGCAGCTAGACTTGTTTTAATCACTCTGAAGATATGCTAAGGCTCTTCCTCTTAGTATCTGCTTTCCCAAAAGCCTGTTTTAGAATGTAAGACTTACTCTTCGTGACGAGTTTTTCTGTTTTGTATCAGACTAAAATTTTAAGGTATCTGAATAATTTGTGTATTTTTCCCCAGTGTTGTTAAGTACTATGGAATTTATATTTAAGAGCTGTGCTCCCCAAGCCTACCTTTTCTAGCAGTGCAGCTTTGCGTACAGCTCAGCATACCTTTTCCCTTTTCCTTACCTCGCCTTCTGGGTTTCATGGATTATATCCTCTGTGGCTAAATCCCTTACCTTGTAGGGGTAATTCTTGCTTCCGTCTCTGCTCCCCTGCAGCTCAGATGTCTTCTGGTGTTTTCACAGAACTCGTGATCAGTCTCTCAAAACTTCATGTATTACCATAGCACTTCATTTGTGCTTTCCTGTTTTCTTTGTTGATATTTTGTGGGCTCTCATTCTGTTGGAGTGGTTTCACTGTTAGTTAATGTTATTTGAAGAAATCTGTCACTCACAGTAATAGGACTGATCTTCTTTCCTGGGCACTGAATAGTGTGTGGTGCTGTTTTTTATTTCTGATGTAACGTGTTCAGAAATGCTTAGTATACAGTTATGGGATTTTAGTAGAAGGATAGTGAAGTCTAGTTTGTGAAGATGGGCAGTTTTATTTCCAATTACATTATCATTATGGTGTTCCAATTGTTGCAGTCAAATAGGCAGTGGTGTTCCAACGTCTGAATCATGCCCTGAATCCAGCCCACATGTGACTGTCTACACCATTCTTTATGTTTGTTAGGAAGGTGGGGATTTTGTTTGCTTTTTTTAAGGAAGTATTCTGAAATTTCCACCAGCAGAATTATTCAGATAAATGTGTGTTAAGTTTAGGTTTTTCAGAATGAAGTCATGAAAGGATTCAGTTACAATTAAATATTGACTGCTGTTTAAAGAGAGAATTATATTCTTTCGCAAGCATAAGATGAGCGCAGTCCATCTGCTTCATGCTGTGTCTACAGCATCAGCAAGCACTATCAAAGACTTAGGAAGTTACAAGGACTTCAGCTGAAAATATCAGCCATTAGAAAAGTGGTAACCTTTGTCATGAGTATCTGGCTTAATTCTCAGTTCTCTGCAAACCTTGTTACATCAAATCAAAATAGTTCAGTGCTTCTTGCAGGTGATCCAATATTTGCTGTGCTTGAGGTGGGGTCTCAGGTTTTGCCCTCCCCACCTGCGAGAAGGTGTTTGAAGCATTGCAGCAGTAGCAGCGCTTCCATGCCAGGTTGCTCAGATGCCCGGGAGGAGTTGCCTCAGGTCTCCTTCTCCCCTATTATGGACCAAAGAGCTGCTTGGGCTGTTAACAAGCCCAGGAGAAAAAAAAATAATTCAGCTGTTTGGCAGTTGCATTTTGCCAGGCTGCCATTCCCTGCATCCTCCAAGGGACAGTAGATGAATAGAAGGTGTCTGAAGTCTGCTCTTTGAACCATGCCCATCTTTAGCTTGGTGTTCTGGCCATAGTTGTCCATATTTTGAGCTTCAGACAAACGTTTGGTACTCAAGAATCAACAAAACAAACACAAAAGGAAACAATTATTTGCTTGTGATAAGACCAGTAATTTTTCTTTGAGATGACTTTCTAGTGACTTTCTAAATGTGCTCTTCTAGAATTGCTAGGAGGTACAGATAGATTAGTGAGAGAGCAAAGCAGTTTCCTTAGGAGCTCTGCAGGAAACCTTTGGGTGTTGCTGTCTTTCCCATCTTCTTATTTTAAGTGTCTTCTCAGCTTTTAAGTCCTTCTCTCTTCTCCTCTCCCAATGTAATATTACACAGATTTAATGATTAATTGCAACTTCATCCCTTTTCGTACATAGAGTTGTATAACTATCCTAATTAAACATGCACATGGTAAAACTGCAAGCTAGAGCTGTCTGGGCTTGGAAGATAGCAATTAAATGATTTATATTTACAGGCATCAATATTTATCTTATGCCTACCGTCTGTCCTAGCTTGTCATCTATGGCTGAGTGTGTAGTTCATTGGGTTTAGTTAGCATTCCAGCTTCTTTTCTCTGGACGCTGTGTTCTTGGCTGAGGAGAGTATTGCTTTTCATAAGATTATGTAGTAAGACCATATTCTAACTTTTATAAACAGTTAGTCTTTGTGTTCGCCTGAGGATTTTTTTTTCAGCTTAAGGTTCAGAAATGCAGGGTTTCAAGGTGTTTAAAATAAATGAGTCAGTGTCTCCTCCTGCCCCCAATTGTTCTCAAACAGGGAGTTCTTGCTAAAATTATTTAGGGTGATGCCCCTGACAAAAATACGGATGAACCAAATCCCAGTTTCCACTGAGTTTCAGTATGTTAAACAGCCACAATTTATTTTTCTTTTCTGCGGTTCTCCTTGGCTCTCGCAGGGTCAGAAGCAGCAGTAGCACTTTGGCTGTTCCCAGTTGAGTCATTTGGAATGCAAATCACTTTGCAGTGATGCCAGAGGTTCCCTTTGTGCTGGGCTTTATATAAAATGCGTGACAGATTGTCAGCTTTGTCACAATGCTGGGGCAGCAGGGAATAGGTAGAGGCTTCAGCTTTTGATTCAGACAGAACTGGGGTAGTATCGGAAGATCTTACTGAGCTTTGCTTTGCAGATAACTGTAAATCATGTCAGAATGCTACATTGAGGGCTTCTGACTGATACTTTGATACTAACATAATTCCTCCGTGCAAATAAATACCTACTGGGGAAGCTTAGCAGAACATGTGCTCTGGGGAATACAGTCCGCCCGTACCCTTCCCTGCCTTTCTTCACTATCCAAACTAGAAGTGAAGAACAGAAGTGAAGCCTCGGGAGAATATCAAGCAGTATAAATTATCTGCTCTTGGTTGATCTTGCACCGTCTGAGCTGCAGGGTTTTGGGGTTGCAGGAGCACATGCTGCATCTACATACAGAATCTTGCGGGAAAGGTGGCTCTTGTCCTGTAATTAAGTGCTGTAAGTCTGGGCAGGGACTCTCTTCCCAGCTGGACAAATAGGAATCCGAGGAGATTTCCCCTGAAAATAAAGCAAGTGGTGGACTTTTGCTCTGTTTCTGAGCTTTGCTGCCTATTAAATATCTTGGTTAGTTTGTGTGAAACCAAACTCAGTACGTTTCAAACTAAAGTGTCTCTGGAGAGCTGGACTAAAGTGGACCTTGTGTGAAACTGTGGTGTACTAGTGATTAAATAAGTTGTATCCATAAATTGTGTTGGGTTTTGGTTGCTATTCAAAGCTTTTGAGTTACTGTGATGTTTCAAAAATACTTATTCAGAAGGAAACACTGAACACTCTTTTGCTACTCCAACCTGTGTTACTAGGACAAGGCATGAATGTCTTTACCTTTTCAATTTTAAATAAAGAAAAGTTGAAATTTCTTGGGGAAAATTATGTAGCTGTCTGGGTCTGTCATCCTGGCTCACTGTGCCCTGGCTTTCAGAGATGCTGCCATTTTGGGTCTTCTACATCATTTTGTGGATATGATAACTTCTTAAAAATCAGATCTTGATTAAAAGACTTTGAACAAATTCCTTGTGTTAAAATAGGACCTGATGTTCTCTCTTCACTGTCACACTAGGTTCTTTGTAACTTAAATCCACTCTAAATCCAGAATCTCGGTGCTGAAGTTGCTTGCATTATACAGTTCCTCTCTGAGGGAATGTGAATTGGAGCAAGCAGATGGAGCAAACAGATGAGCAGACTTCATAAGCATTTTGAAAATAGGTCTTAAAAAGGGGTTTTAATATAGGAAGCAAATAGATCTGGATGGATCAGAATGGCACTCATAAGGCTTTTTTCTTTCTGGCTTTGGTTTTCCTATAAACTTTGCTTGCTTTGAAATTAGATCAGAATTGCCCTGAATTTAAGATCCTCTTTTTTTATGGGGCCTCTGCTTTTAAAACATAGGTGCTCTCTCTGCTCTGCAGGTGATTTTGTTCTTTTTCAGCAAATCTTGTGGTTTGTTTCTCTTGCTATCCTTGTACCAGTAGTTCTCCCTTTGGGACAGGGGGTAGTCTAGAGGCAAGACACTACGAAAACCAGATGGGCTACACATTCAAAATGGAGCTGATGAAGCTGACAGCCTCTTTGCGATCTTATCAAGCGTGTGTTGTATGGGTGATAAAATCAACACTCAAAATTCTGCCAAGTTTTGTTTGGTTTTTGGGGTTGGTTTTTTTAAATTTCTTTTCTACTTTGCAGCCAGACTTATTCGCTTTACTTTCACTTCTGTCCAAAGTGATGTATGTAGAAGTTTAGCTTTGTTGATTCTGTGCTGGAATTGTGATTCACAGGTCCTTGACAACCTTGGTGACATGTGGAAGCCACATAACCATGCAGGGGAACTTGTATAACTCAAGTTGTACGCAGCACTGTGTGTACTAAGACCACTCTAGCAATATGATTGAACTCATCTTCTAAATGTTTTTCTGTGAGGTGCCTATTTAGGTATTCACAGCTTCAAATCTGGAACAAATGTACTTTTGAAAGCTAGTTCAGACTGCACACAGTAATTATAATGTGGGTAGTACTGTGTAACTACTGGTAGAGATCTGTTAATATGTGTGGAGCTGCAGTTTGCATGTTAATGCCCTAATTTGAAAATCTGGGTTTGAAGGGCAAGCCATGAGTTGAGTGCCCAGTTAGCATGTTCCATGTGCCATAGATGGCTTAGATTAAAATCTTGTCAAATGACCTTGCATTTGGAAAATCTTGTGAGCAGCATGCTGTGTTAATTTTAAATGTGAACTAAATAAATATTTTTCTCTCTTTATAGGAACTGGAGACATTGTTGCTGTCATGATTACAGAATCAAAGGTTAAGGAGATCCTGAATTACTTGGAAAAGAATATCTCCGTCCTAATGGCAATAGCAGTGGGATCCCGTGTTCCTCCAAAAAACTTCAGTCGGGGCTCTCTAGTCTTTGTGTCAATATCATTCATTGTTTTGATGATAATTTCTTCAGCATGGTTAATATTTTACTTCATTCAGAAGATCAGGTACACAAGTGCGCGTGACAGGAATCAGGTAAGGAGACTCTTCCCCCCCCCCCCCCCTTAAGTTCTGAAGGTGATACTTCTGTATACAGAAGTCAATAGAGAACAAATAATTTCTAAGGAATGTCCATCAAACTAGTGTTCAGAACCTCTTTGTTCAGAGGCAGAGCATGTTGCCTGCCTCCAGTTTTTATATAGCAAAGTGTTTTCATCCTGAGCAGCACCAGTACAAGACCTTATTACCTGACAGGAAAGAGTAGAACTGAAGCCAAGTATTTGGGTTTTGATGAGTGTAAATCCAAGAGGAAGATAGAATCTATGTTGGCTGAATAATACATACTGTATGTATGTTGGGAATGGGGAGGAATGTTAAATTGTGAATGAACTTGTGTAGTGTAGGGGAACACAGAGGGAACATGTTATGAATTCTATCCATGTTCTTAAGGATAGCTTCAGTAATAGTTAAGGTAATTCAGAAGTTGTATAAAGGTATTTCCAAACTATAATCTGTCATGAATGTTCGGGTAAGAAAACTAAGGTATAGAGCTGTTTAGTGATCTGTGTTAACTTTCAACTTTATTCAAGATCACACTTGGTATGGAATGTCTAATTCTCCTGGTCATATATTTTAAGTAAAATTTTGTCCAATATGCCTTTCTTACATTCTTTTTCAACTCTTAATTTGTTTAAGAATGGAATTAAGTATGGCCATATTTAGAGATTTGACTAAATCAAGTCATCGATTCAAATATGGATTAAACTTTAGAAGTAAACGTTTTACTAATGTGGACTTAATGACCCACTGCCTCCATAGTGTGCCTTGGCTTTTATTGAGAAGAGTCAGTAAACCTCAGGAAATCCGCTGTGCTCACTTTGCCTTTGTATCTCTCTATCAAGGCTACCTTACAAAGCTGCTGACCTCTAGTCACTGTCCCCCCTTTCCCCCTGAATTACGGCTCATACACAGGAGCTCACTGTGAGGCAGTGCTTTGGTGTTTTGTCAAACCTAAAACAAACGCGAACTTATAAAGCCTCAGTTGTGCCCAAGGATTTCCTTTTTAGTTTCTATAAATAGTGTCTGATGCTGCAGGTCCCATGGGCATCCTGTAGATCTTCCTAAGGATGTCATTCTTAAGTGACCACACTGTAACCAGTACTTAGTGTGGTCCCTTGGGATGGTGAAAGTTTAAATATAACTGTTACTGAATGAATGTCTGTGGAATACTAAATTGTGTCTACTGTATCCCCTACATCGTTCTAGGCTTCTTCCAAATGTCCATGTTTTAAAACAGTTGCTCCATGGGGATAAGGGCTCTTACGACATTTTTTCTTTCTTTAGATTTTTACAAAGGTCAGGAGAAACTTGATGAAAATTTTATATGGTTTAAAAAGCTGAGCTTATTAAACTTTAATAAGAAGGTGGCGACAGCTACAGTTTATTTTTAAAAAGCTTTGAGAGCTTTCACAGAGAGCCGTTAGTGATGAAATAACTTGGTTTAGGCTATGATCTTGTTTTTAAGCTATGTCGAGGCACATTTTAAAAAAAAAAAAAAAGAAACCAAAAAAACAACAAAACCAAACATCAAAACCACGCCGTGCTTTGTAGATAGTGCAAATAGATACTGGTATTTCACATCATTACTCTTGCACACTTCCGCCAGAGGTATGAAACTGTTTTGCATGGGGTGGTGGCCTTTTCCATCGAGACAGCTCTGAATTTTAAAAGCCAGCATATGCTGTATGCCTACGCCCTAACTTAGCAAAATAGCAAATCCTGAGCATTTCCAATGTTCGCATAAAAACGTATTTGTTAAAATTAGAAAATGGGAGAGATGGGTCTCTTAAATGGAAGAGATGAAAGTTATTGTTTAGCAAATGTATTTACATAAGTGAACATGTGTACATTTTGGAAGAGTTTTGCTGAAATATTACGCTTCCAATAGGAAATAATCTATCTTTACAATGTATTGTAGCGCATATACAATCATATGCAGTACAACTAACTATATCAAGACCCACAATTACTTAGTTGGTAGTGTTGAGCATTTAAGTTAAATGCCTTTTCAGCCTTGTTCCTCTCTTAGTAATCACACTTCTGGTTATGCAGTGATTATCTACTCCAGCGGTGTAC
Source organism: Burhinus oedicnemus (assembly GCA_008921705.1). Lineage (NCBI taxonomy): Eukaryota > Metazoa > Chordata > Aves > Charadriiformes > Burhinidae > Burhinus > Burhinus oedicnemus. The sequence continues at coordinate 89,784 of VFFE01007605.1, forward strand.
CAGTGTGTTCTGGGTTGTGAAGTACTCAGGCCAATAAGCTTGTTCCAGGACCTGTAATTTGGATTTGTTTAAATTGACCGATTTCTCACATGTTGAAGTAAGGATGAGATTCCTGACTTCGGGAAGTATGTCATTTCTCTGTTCCTGATGCTGCATTTCCTACATGGGTATACTTCAGTAGCTGAGACTGAGTATCTGATTATTTTTTTTTTCAAATCCATGCTCTAAAAAATATAAGTAAGAGCTGTTCTTCTGTGGAAACCACAAAAAAAATGTGCTTATGTAATTCTAGAATAACTGTGGTACAGTTGTTCGTGGTGGACTTCTGAGGTCTTTGTGTTTCAAATAAAAGCAGCTGTGTTAGTTTCAGTTTGTATGCAGAGAAAGTGTATGATACAGGGGGGTACACCTTATGAAGGATTTGGTTTTCAACCGTATAGAAGGTGGGCACAAAAGCCTCATGTTTCTTCCAAGCTATATGGGAGGTTTTGATAGGTGCAGTTCACGTTCTCAGAAACAGCCCCTCTCTTTCAAGGGCTGACTACTTAGTATGGAGGTGAAGGATGAAATACATGAACTTCCCTTTTTTCAGTCAACGTAAACCAAATCTGATGGCTCAGGTTCCTGAAACAAGAAGACATGAGCTTTGTTCCACTCGGTGTTCCATCTCTGGGATCCCATGGACCAGCTGGCAAACAGCCGTTCTTCCTTGGCTGGGAACTGGGCATTGCAGTAGGAATCAGCACTTGAACTGCAGAAGTGGCTCCTTCCACCCAACAGTGGTGGTCATAAAAACAGCACAAACAACAAAAAATAGCTTGGCCTCTGCGCTGAGATTGAGGTTCATCTTCAAACCAATATTCGTTTCAGCTTTATTTAAGTCTATATTGGCTTACTTAGATTTTGTGACCTATAATTTTTTTTTCTTTGTGAGATCCTGGTGGTTTCAAGTAATAGCAAGAGAGAAAGTAGGTTACACTGAGAGGATCTCTTACATCTCCGAATAAGATCAGCCTGCTTGGAGGGGGGGGAGGTAGTAATAGTTTACACTTAAGAGAACAAGGGATATATTACTGCACACTGAATAATAAGCAATATGAACAGAATATAACAGAAATCATCAGGAGGGCATGTTGCATCAGCTTTTATTCTGCAGGCTGGGTTTGATTAGTATGGTCACACAAATGTTGGATCACTTTTGTGGACTTTTATGTAGTCCATGAGGTTTATGCCCTTGCTTATTGAGTGCATTTGTGGGTTCAACTGTTGGATTATTTTTTTTCCTGACAAATCTCGAACTGCGGGCTTTGCTGTGTATGCTTTTTGTCTGATGTGTTGGCCTACTGCCATAGCATATATTGCAATGTTAGTGTTGAACCCAAATAAGTCATTATAAAGGACAGTAATGAAGCTTGATTATCAGGGTTAATTTGTGTTCTTTTCTTTGTCACTTCATTAGCGTCGTCTTGGAGATGCTGCCAAGAAAGCCATCGGTAAATTGACAACCAGGACAGTAAAGAAGGGTGATAAGGTATAATAATAATATTTCAACATAGTAAACTTGAGCATCACGTTTAATTTTTGCTGGGGGAAACAATCTCAGTTTTTCCTTTCTGCTTCTGATTTGTGACCTTGCCTTCCTTGTTGGAGGCTTACTTTGTCCTGTGGCACAGTATTTTGTGTAACTTTTAGTATCAATGTATGCTGTAAGTTTCAAATAAGTTTTTCTTGCTTAAATACTACTTGCACTCCATCTGGCAACTGTGACTGAGAGTGGTTTTGTGTGCTAGCTGACTGAGGTTTTTTGCTGGTAGGAGTACATAGGGCTAGCATTGTTTATGTGGAATTCGGTAAGCTTAGAATCATTCCATATGCAAGTTGTGTAAAGTAAAAATAAATTTAAAAGACAGGTAATAAAGGGCAATCACTTATGAATATCAAGTAATCTGAGGGGGAGTATAAACAGGTATTCCATTAAAGATAGTAAATGTTACTCCAAGAATATGTCTTGCCAGTATACAAACTGAAATATGTGGTGTGTTAAGTCCTAAACTTTTTCCACTTTTACGAGCAGTACTGCATTGTCTTTGGTTCTGAAAGGAAAAAATAGTCACTTAATCTTGCTTAATTTTTGCTCTTTAATTTGCAAAAGGCAAGGCAATTCTGGCTATGATTTGATTTTTAAGAGAAGATTATTTCCCTGGGCCTTTTTAGTGTGATTCCTTTTTATCTTTCTGACCAACAGTATCAGCACTGGAAGACTGGGAAGTGATGGAAAAATTTGCTCCCAGAGAGAAGGCAGAAAAAATGTCTTTCTGTTCTGTCTTCCTCCCTATGTAGTTTTATTTCAAGACAACCTACTGCACTAAATCTTTTCTGCGGGTATGGGAGTACGTATAGATAACAGGATCTTTTCCGTATTAAAAGAAAAGATGCTGTCTTGACAGCATAAATTCAAAACTGGCAAGTGACATGTAGGTTGCAGTACAGACAGTTTTGGGCCCCTCACGACAGGAAAGACACTGAGGTGCTGGAGCGTGTCCAGAGAAGGGCAACGAAGCTGGTGAGGGGTCTGGATGAGAAGCAGCTGAGGGAACTGGGGTTGTTCAGCCTGGAGAAAAGGAGGCTGAGGGGAGACCTTATCACTCTCTACAACTACCTGAAAGGAGGCTGTAGAGAGGTGGGGGTCGGTCTCTTCTCCCAAGTAACAGGACAAGAGGAAACAGCCTCAGGTTGCGCCAGAGGAGATTTAGATTGGATATTGGGAAAAATTTCTTCACTGAAAGGATTATCAAGCATTGGAACAGGCTGCCCAGGGAAGTGGTGAAGTCGCCATCCCTGGAGGTAGTTAAAAGACAGGCAGATATGGTGCTGAGGGGTATGGTTTAGTGGTGGACTTGGCAGTGCTAGATTAACGGTTGGACTTGATGATCTTAAAGGTCTTTTCCAACCTAAATGATTTTGTGACAGCATGAGATGCACATGTGTGTGAACAGAGGGTAGGAGAAAACCTGTCCTTCGTCAGAGCAGCCCACTGGGATTCTCTGCATGCAGCACTGACTGGTGCTGGCCAGGGAGTGGCTGTTGTCTTGGTGTGGTTCCTGTCTCGGTGTCTCGCTAGTAGCTTGCTGGCATCAAAAAGAATAATGAACTTGAATTAAGAGAAGGCAGATGCTCTTTTGTGTCACAGGCCCAAACATTTTAAATATATATTGCTGATTCCATATCTACAGCCAATGAAGTCAGCCCTTTTTCACTGGAAATCTGAAATTCTCATGTTTAAAAAGAAAAAAATCATAACTTTTGGAAGACAGAAGTGAGGAGCAAGTCAGTGATCCTCATCTTCGTGTCTGCATAAGAAAGATGACAGTTCTGCAAGTAAGCAGACAGAAATAGGCAACTACTCTGAAATAAGTAAAAAATTGCTAGAATCCCAGAATTCTTATCCTACCAAAAAAGACACCTGAATAAAACAAAAGTTTTAGCTCAAAGCTGAAGTAAATCCTCTAGGAAAATCACTGCTATATTTTATAGTGATTCAACTAAATACTAGAATCATCTTAGGCTTTAGCTTATGTTTCAAATGATCAGTTACCAGCTCCAAATGAGGGGAGAGTTTTGTAAGTATGAGATACTTTTCTTTCTCAAACCATTTTGGAATATGATAATCCAGTCATTGGTTTTGTATCTTCTTAGTAACAGCCACTTCGCACAATGCAGTTCATGTACGAGTCACAACTAGTTTTACATTTGTCATAGCCTCAACTCTTGACTTGAATTTTCATTCTATTCATTTTAGGAAACAGACCCAGACTTTGATCATTGTGCTGTCTGCATTGAGAGTTACAAGCAGAACGATGTTGTTCGCATTTTACCATGCAAGTAAGCTAGTAAAGTTGCTTTGTTTGGGAACTATTCTTGCTTTGTACTTCTTTGCTTCATTTCATGTAATATTTACATTGTAATTTACAGACACATTTGTTAGATGTTTCCAGTCCTAATAACAGCCACTTTATTTTAGACTGATACCAGAAGGTGTGAAGGTGGGTGCTGGCACTGTTATGATAGTAGAGATTGAACAAAAGATTCTGATCTTTAAGATGGACAGTTTGGGCATATCAGCAATGGAGCTATTAAGATTGTAAGGGGGAGGTGCAGATTTAAGGACTGAGCAGTGGGCGGACACAAAAAACTCAAGTATAATGAACCAGGTACAGCTGCAGCATACTGCACAGCAGATGTTCAGCATTGGCTGCTGGTTTCTGAAAGAGTGTAGGAAACAGGAATGCAGTCTTTCCAACCTTCATACCTCCTCTGACGTCAATCAGCCACTGTGCTATCATCTGTCTTTGGTCTCTCCAGTGCTGTGTCTTCTTGGCTTGTGCCTGAAGATTCATACTTGCTGGATATTCTGCATTGGTGCTTATAATGTAATAATTTCCTCTTCCTTTTATGCCATTCTCTTGACATTTACAGGTTTTCAGTTTGTTTCCATTTTGCTTCCATTCTTGAGCTGTTTTGGGATATTTGCTTTTTGAGAGATGCTTTGAAGTGCTTTTCCATCTGGTGATTGGTTTTGATGAATTGGTAAATTTTGGTAGCCTTAAGCATTACTAAGGACACCTTTCTCCTGTATTCTGAAATGGAAAGCTTTCTTTTTACCTCCAGACAAAAAAATGCATGTAAGTTATGTTGCAAAGATCCAGTAATTTGGCCTGTGCTCAGTACATAAATAGTATTCTGCATGATACTCTGGAAGCAACAAAGTCATGGTATTGGAGTCGAGCTTCAGTCACGCAGCAGCAGCACAGCACATAAGAGCTCATTATTGGTCTTCTAAATCCTCCTGCAGGCTGATCTGAATAGCTGGAATATTTTGCTTACAATGCATTATGAATTTCTATCATCATTAAAGGAAAACAGTATTATTTTATATCTTATTGATCAAAATATGTGTGCATTCTAATTCTGAGGCCAGAAGTTTAATTCAGTTTACTTTTCTCTGTGGTCTTTAGCTCTTGGACTGTGGGGAACAATGAACTGGTTTAGATTCTTGGTGTGTTATTTCGTTAATGCACCCTACAAATGTTTTTATTGAAACTTCCATTAAAGTATTTGGGAATAGAAGAGCTTGTTCTCAGATCTTTAAAGCTTTGGGAGCTTTTGGTCATGCAGATGCGTGCGCGTTTCTTTTCTAGAATTCGGTCATTTTTACTGAAAGATTATGTCCTCTTGCCCATAAAAACGTACTCCCAAGTGTTAAGTAGAGATTCCAGAGATTTATGTATTGTAATCTCAAGTAAAGCTTGCATATGTGAATTAAGCTGTAGTCTTTGATTTGTTATGTAGAAGATTATTTGGAAATTAGAGGAGGAACTCCTGCAAACAGCACACCAGTTTTGAACCACTAAGCTGGTATTTTTTAAAATGCCTCTTAAGAAAGCTTCTCTTGGGTACTTCAGGGTAGTACTGTGAGGCTCAAGGATGTGGAATGGAGGTTCACAAGTCCCACTCCTCTGTGCCTCTCTCTTTGATACTGAACAGAGGTCAGAGGGGAGGTCCTTACCAATGAAGAGACAATGAGTCTTCATCTGGTAGGAATGCATCTTCTTCCACTAAGGAGAATGCAAAATTGGGACTAAAAGTCAACTTCCCTAGTTAAACACCCGCCACTCTCCAAGCAACGGATATGTTGCTAGTGTCAGCAGATGCGATCAGACCATTTAACCAAGATGATCATTGTTTTGGGATTTTTTTAATTAAAAAAAAAAAAATTGTTTGCAAGTCCATTTCCTTCAGACACTGTGAGCCACAGTCCTGCAGACAGGGAGCTCCCTGCCCTTAGGGATAGCTACAGCTGCTTCAGGGAGCTGGATGAAGGGGTACCTGTCTGCCTTCTCAACAGAACCTCCCCCACTGCAATCTCCCATGTAAAGAAGATATCAAGACTCTTGTCTGGATCCTTTTCTGTTCTGTTTTTCACAAGAATATAAGGTCACTGAAGGCTCAGATTACATTCATGCTGAAGGCTGTATGACAACTTTTATGTTCTCTTTCTCCTTCTCTTTTCTAAATCTCACTTTTCATCTGGTGCAGTTCAGCTTTGAGTTGAGTGCAAAACTATCTTGGCTAGACAGAAACATTGAGATGAATACTTTCTACAAGACATTTTTATATTTGTAGATGAAGGGCCGACCAGTCCCTGCAGAGGTGAGCCCAATAAATTTCAGATTGCACGTAAGGCTTTTTCAGTCTTCAGCATCTGAGATGCTTCTCCCCAAATCTTGTTTTGGAGGTTTTATCCCTTTCTACTTCCTGATACTTCAGCCTCTCATTTTAGTGCAACATGCAAAGTTAGTTTATTAAAAAAAAAGGAACAAAAACCAAACAGCACAACACACACAGAAAACACTTACAAGAGAGTCTCTAAGCCAGATGAGAAAATAAATAGCAAGAAAACCATGGAGACAATGGCTCGACCAAGAGGAAGCAAACGAAAGGCTAGAAGTTTTTCTTACTGTGCCTGTTGAGGAACTATAATCATTAGACAGTAGGAAATGCTGACATATGACATCCTTGCTGCTTTCAACAATTTAAAAGTAGCATTTACCTTTGGTACCACAATTGTTCTCTGCAGTTAAGTACAGTCTGTCACTCTGTGCCTCAGCAGAGAGGAGTCTGGTTTGGGCAGACACACAGCAGGCAAAACCTACCAGCAGCTGAGCAAGTTGCATCTAAAATTCTGTAATGAAACACCATATTTGTGATACAAAGTTTTGTGGTAAGTGGGGAAATTGTGGCCAGAGTAAAAAATAAACTAAAGTGAAAATGATTACAAACAGTGCAGTTGAATTTCTATCATTTGTTTTATGCTTCAGAGAGAGAAATGTGTTCAGTACCAGCAGCCTATGGATATACCTGTAGCTTTTAGTGCACGGAGGGACAAGGCAGCCGTCTGTCTTAGGCTTACAAGCCTGAGGAAAGTCTCTGTCTTCTGTGAATATCATTATGTAAATTAAAAATAAGTAGTGTAAGCAAATGTCAGAAAGATTCTAGCAAAAGGCAGACCTCATGTACAATTTTTATTCAGATAGTTTTACTTTGCCATCACACTGCTGCATCTAGGAGATGAAGGGGCACTGGGTGAAAAGTGATCAGGAGGGGGTAGTGTGAGGGACTGGTGAGAGGTAAGGGAAGGGGAGAGCAAAGTGATGGGTTAGAGAAAAGCACAGGGTGATGTTGGGAAGGGCAGAAAGATGGCCTGGGAAGGAAGGAATTTACAAGGTAGGAAGAGAATTAAAGTGGTGAATATGTTAAAATAAATGGCTTTTGAGTCAAATTCTTAAGATTTCCTATACTGGGCAAGAAGGGGGAAAGTGACAACAGCAACTAAGCCAGATTTCCATCAGTTTGATTCTGTGCTGCTGCAAATAGTGCCTTCTTTTTTTTTTAAGAGCAAATTAACACAGTATCTCAATGCCCTTTCCACTTACTGCAGTGCCTCTGCACCGCCCCCATTTTCTCCACTACCTGCTCGCGAGGACAGTCTCTTTTTCCTCAGCAATACTATGCATTTGTGGAAAGCGCTGGGGCTGCTCTCCCCTGGCATTGACTGCTGGGGGGAGATGTGGCAGCGGCGTCTTCCTTGCTGCAGCAGGCCAGACGTGTCTCCTCGGCTGTGCTAGCTGTAATGGGCTGTCTGCAGCAGGGCAGGAGGGACCGGTGTGCTGCTCGCTGGCCCAGCTGGGAGGTTGGTAGCCCAGGGCGAGGGGAGCAGCTGCCTCCAGCAGTAGCCAAAGATGCTACTTTGCAGCAGTGCGTTAATCAGGTCCCTTCGGTGGGATGGTGGACTGAGAGTAGGGAAGTATAGTGAGCTCTTGGGGAAACAGCACGTGTAAACTCATTCAAACCGTACTCCTTGTGTGACATGTGAGTTCAGAGTCATTACACCACCGAAAGAGATTTCTAACTCACTTTTTTTCTGTGAAATGCTGCAAAGAAGCTGTGTTGTACAACAGAGTTGGCGTTACGGTGTTTATTACAAGCTGGAGGGCAACTGGCTTGGGTATGCTGACAGAGTGGAAAAATACCTGCAGGTCACCTCTTTGGAGTTATGCCCGCATGGGAGACTCCTTCAGTGCTACCAGCCTGGCTGCTGGCTGTGCCGCCTCCAGCCCGGAGTCTGGAGAAGCAGCAAAAGCTGTGTCACACTCAACTCCCCGGTGCGTGGCTCCTGGGGGAACGTCGTCAGCCGCTGTGACCTAGAGCAACTTGCTAGGACCTCTTCAGATTTATGGTCTTGGAAAACAAGTGACAGAAATATGAAGATGGAGGTGGTTTAGGATAGCAGAAAATGCAAGGGCTTACTTTGTCAGACTGAGTTTTTAAAATAATTCATGTGTTTATTATCTTCATTGCTGTATTACTGCTTTTTAACTGTTGCAAGCAGAGAAATCCAGACAGAGCCTGAGCCATGATGATGGTATCAGCAAGCTTTTTAAGGAGTAGATAAACTGCTTAAGTAGTAGGCAGAGCCATGCTGATCTAAATCAATAAATAACCTTTGGAGAACTACTTTTTTTTTTTTTTTGAAACACATTTATAAACAACCTTGAAGGTTTAGGAACTAAAAGCAAGGAATTAAGAGGTCACAAATATAGTTGAGCTGTTTTGGTGCATTTGAACTATTTCAAACTGCTAATGACTTTAAAATAACTCATAGTATTTAGCAGATGCATGTTGGCATCCATATCAGTCTCCTGCTTCACTTGATCTGAGTGCTTCTACAGCACTGATGAGCTGATAACAATATATTAAAGCTGTTTTCATACTTCTGTGGAGTCTTGATGTCTGCTGTTTTCCAAAATATTAGATTTTCAGGTTTTTCCTACTCTAAAAAACAGGCTTCAGAGACTTAAAAGGAAGCAGAAGCAACTAAAAGCCAAGATTTGCCTAACATAGAAAAATAGCATCTCTGTATGTTTCAGAAGATTTCAAGTAATTTTCTATCACCCAGGATTTCTAAACATTGTTTCCTGTAGTTTTGTGAGTAATAGAGGGAATGAATTAAGACAGTAGAAGTCTATAGTAACAGTAGAAGTGAGTCTGTATTTTGTGCAATTACTTGAACAGTGAACACAGTACATAGCCTGTTTTTCGTGATTGCGATACTGCTAAAGGGTGCAGTCCAGCAAAGTGACTAGCTGAGATTCTGCAAGTTTCTATTCCTGCAATATCTGGGATATAGATAAGCAAAGTCCTTTTGCTCCCTGTCTATCCTCTGTTGACTATATTATACTCTGTAAGTCTATGCATCTTCAGTTAGTACAGGTAGGATATATAGTTGTAGCTGACTGAAACCTAATTAAGTTGATATACTTTAGTCCCTCCATCAGTCATAGCAGCCATAGACAAAACGTAAGTAGGTACTGTCTTTTTCCATGTTTGTTAACAAATTCATGAGGCCTTTTTTTTTTAGGTCGCTTTCCAGACATTTAAAAGAGAATTATCTGGTAACATGCCTCCTTTGGTCTCTGCAATTAAAATCCCAAGGGACAGGGAGCAAAGAAGTCCCAGACCCTATGAGGAGCTTACTGAGGCACAGAGCAGCAAGTATAACCTGAGAGAGGAAAGGAGGGAGAGTATCTCAACTTTATGCTGCCTTGGGGGCATGCATGACCTCTTACAGACCGGGCTGATGCCTCAAATAGATGTCAAGAACTCCTGCCACTGTCCCTTCACGTGCTGGTTTCAGAGCACAGCTCTTTGGCTAAGCAGCCCTTGTGATTGCCCATCTTTGCCATGATCACCAGTCTGTCATGTTCAGGTGTGCCTGCTCTTATTGGCTTTTTGCTCTGCAGTTAGTGGCACTGGAAATGAAGGATCTGGGTTCTTATCTTAGGCAGTTACTCAGACTAGGTTATTCAGAGTATTTGCTAAAACTGTGTTGTGTAGAAAGCATAGTGATACCCATTTCTGCCATGAACATGCTCTGAAAAGTTCTTTGCCTTTTGAAAAGCCAAGAGGACTTTTTTTTTAATTCCTTTAATTTAGGTACCTTTTTTTGGTCTCTGCATAGTCTTTCCGTGTTGTATTGGTTTATATCAATCCTAACACTGTTACATTTATGTATGTGACTAAGATTTTTGCATGCAATGTAGGTGGCAATTCAGACTGTTCGCTGTTGCAGAGTTCCATGCTGTGCAAGTAGAAGCCCTGTTTGCCTTTTCACCTCTGAAAAATTCTTTTTTTTGACGATCATATCATGATGGACATGTTTTCCTTCCTGATATCAAGAAATACTGCTTGTAGGAAAAGCATTCTTTTTAGTTAGATGTGATAATTATAAAAGCCCTTTCAAAATCAAACATAAGTGTGTTTGGGCTGGGTGCACTGACTTTTGAGTAAAATGGACTGCTGGTGGATCTGTGCTCTTCTACCCTCTACATAGAGGCCATACCTCTACACAGAAATTGAGACAAGACTTTACACGGGGTTATGGTGGAGACCTTGTCACCCTAGTTACTCTGCCCATGTGTATAGTCATATCCACAATAAAAGGGGGGGATGGAATAGTCTTCCTCTTAAGTGTTTCTTCCTAGTTGAACTATTAGTAAAGGGTGGCAACAACAAGCAAGAGGTTTTGATTTTTTTCTTATTGCAATCAGCACGGAATACTGACACCTCTGGAATTTGGCTTAATTACAAAATAACTATCTAAAAGTTTGTTAAAGTAATTTTCATTGTATAAAATAGAATTGTTTGCAAATTATATATGTGTCTTGTCTGTTCTTCTAGGCATGTTTTCCACAAAGCCTGTGTGGATCCATGGCTTAGTGAGCACTGTACGTGTCCAATGTGTAAACTGAACATTTTGAAGGCACTGGGAATTGTGGTAAGTTGCATTGTTGTGAGCTCTACTTCTTTCCATGTCTGACACCTGGAACAGGGGGAATAATTGTAAGGGAGGAAGGGTCTTCCAGTACCCTTACTCAGAAAGCATTTGGGGTTTTTTAACGATTTCTTTGCTGCTGTTAAAGCTGATTTGTTGCTGTTGTTCCTTTCCCTAGTTGGTCATTAAGAATATATTGTTATATTTCCATTTATAACAATTTCTTATCTATTGGAATTCTAGTAGGTTCTCTATAATCTTTCCTTTTCTCAATTTCTTTCAACCCTTCTTTGTTAAATTTACTCTGTAAATCTCTTGTTCTTGTTGTGGTCTCCTGTAGACACTCTTAAATTTGCTTACACATTTGCCCTAGTAGAGGCCAAGGAGCTTTCCTCAAGCAGCTCATGGCTTATGGGATCCCTGAGGGCTGCTTTTGTTGACCAGTTCACAAAGGGATAGAAATGAAAAACTTCAAAGAGGATTTTTCCATCTTTCCCATATAAGGGAAAAATTATAAGGTAGGAGCGATGCTCTTTTCAGAAAAAAAAAAAAAAAGTAGAGCGTATGAAGATACTCTCTAAAGCAGCTTTTGAATCAAGCCAGTGAGAATAAACAGGCCTCCATTTTTAGCTGTTAGTTGCAAATTTGCACATTTTCTAAGAAACAGTTGCAGATATACTGTGGATGACCTATTTTTGGAATTAATAACATACCTGGATTTTTAGAGGAGGATACTGTAGAATTTGGTGCAGGTCATCATTGCTCGTGGTAGTAAACCATACAGGCATAGGCCATGATGCAAGCATATTTGAGTCCCTTTCTTGAATCTTAATCCCATTTCCTGCATCTTTCTCCACCTCCTAAAGGTGAACTGAAGGAGCAGCTTTGGATAGAACTTGCTAATTTGTGTGTTTCTCTCCTGTGAGGACAGCCATAGCAGCTGAATGGGGTGTGTGCAGTTTTACTCAATTTATAGGTTTGTTACATGTAGAATATTCACCACTGTAATGTGGAATCGCTTGTTTTTCCAGCCAAACGTGCCATGTACAGATAACGTAGCCTTTGACATGGAAAGGCTCACCAGGGGCCAGCCAGCTAGCAGGCGATCAGCACTGGGCGATTTCGCCAATGACAGCTCCCTCAGCCTGGAGCCGCTGCGCACCTCTGGGATGTCACAGCTTCCACAGGATGGAGAGCTAACGCCAAGGTCAGGAGAGATCAACATTGCTGTGACAAGTAAGTTTTCTTTGGCTTCCAGTACCGTTCTATGGTTTTCCTGGTACGTGGTACTTGCTCTGCTGTAGCTCTGCGCTGCAGGACCATGGTGAAAGATTTCCCTGCAGGGACAAAGGTGACCTCAGTGTCTCCAAGAGGCACACGCTCCATGTTGAAACCGGTAACTCTAGGTATGACAGTGCCAACACTTCGTTATTAGTGGTATATCCATTTAGATCTGTACGCAAAGAACACTGGATGAATTAAAATGGCAACAAAATAACCCTCCTGAATTTGGTAGCCAGTATGAGAAGCTGGAGTGCCAAAACCATTATTTACCCTTTTGGAATACTTTACATGCAATAATTTATACAAATGTAAATATTTTTAGCTGATTACTATTTCTGCAGATGTTTTTTCCCTTGAGAGCATTACTACTGGAATTCTGACATCTCTTAGCAGATGTTTTTTTCTTACAAAATTTGTGAATCAAAAAAAAGTATTTGTACCAACATTTGAGTATTGTCCAAGTGTTTTGTGACATCAGAAAACTGTTCCTGCAAGCTCTTATTCATAAGAACAGCATGGGAAATTTCCACTCACTGGATTTTACTTAGTGTTTTTAGTGTATAATAGCACTATAATGAATACAACATGTGTGGAATTGCATCATTTTTCCATATGCTGTACAGTCTCAATTTGATGCACGAATGGTTGTTTTTCTGGCTGAATTGCAAAAATAGAATCCGTGCAGTACAACAGTCTGATTTTTCTCCTTGTATTTTGCTTATGTACATTTATGATAGAGATTTTGAGCTTAGTTGACACTGTTTGCCACCAATATATGTATAAGAGGCAGTGTAACTGATGCAGCCCATTAGAGCATTTCTTTAGATGCTGTAGAAAAGTAAATGTCTCATTAAAAAAAAAAAAATCTTATGAAACACATAGTCCGCATCCAGAAATGTCCTGATATGAGAAGGAAAAATCCACATTAAAAAAATGTAGATTCTTTACAAAGCCAGTAAGTTGCTTTGTCATGCAGTGTTTGACATCTGATTCATCTTGTATTCAGCTCTATTGAATAGAGAGTAAATCTGTTGGTGTGCTGCTTTCCTTGTCATGGGTGGGAAAACTCTGTAGCTTAACTGAAACTTTTCACTACTTGATTTTACAGAAAGTACTTTTACTGTCTGTTCCCAACTGTAGTACTGCTCTTGCACAGATGGGATGCTAGGGTAAAACAAGAAATAATCAGCAACAGTTCATTCTGACAATGTTTATAAAATAAAGCTTTAGAAAAGACTGTTCAAATGTTTGGATTTTATGGATGACACATGCATTCTTTGCATGAGAGTTAAACCAAAAGCCGTATTCAACAAAAGTGTTTGTATTCCCATCTATTACTATGTGCCAAATTGATCTTGAGGAGGCAGAACTTTGAATAGTGAACATTCTTTAATAGCCTTCTTTATACTACACTTTTATTTTTTTTAATGTGTCTGTATGTATACACTAATGTCAAAATTATTTTTCCATGTTGTATTCCTGTCTATTAAATGGAAAACTCTAGTGTTATGTTTTACTATTGAACAAGGTATCATATTTTTTGTTGTTGTTTTAAAGTAACGCTGTAGCATTTATTCAGGAGGGAGGGGGTGAAGACACAAGTGTGAAAGTATATTAGGTCTGCTTATGTGAAGAGCTGCATCTCAGCAAATGTAAACCAACCCTGACAGTCGTCCTTCTGACTTGGGGGCAGACAGAGTTTTCATTACATTTTCCCTTGTTCCTGCATTTCACTTTACATTGTTAAGTAATCTTTCTTTATCACTAACCCTTGGGGCTCAGCCAGGAAATACTGTTGTGCCATGCTTTTTTTCCACACCTCTCTCCACTTCTTCTTTGCTAGCCTTCTCCAGTCAGTAACTCTGTGGCTAACCTCCTTCTGCTTCACCTCCTGGTGCCAGTCATGGCTTAGAAGCCTCTTGCCTTCCGCCAGTGGTGTTTGAGGGAAATATTGGCATCGCTTTGACATAAGCCTTCTCCCACGAGTGATTTCCTCCCTTTCCTTTGTCAACAGAAGAATGGTTTATTATTGCCAGTTTTGGCCTCCTCAGTGCCCTTACACTCTGCTACATGATCATCAAAGCCACAGCTAGCTTGAATGCTAATGAGTAAGTAAATATTCCGATGTTTTTATGTATTTCTGGTGGGTGTGTGTCCTGGACAACATTGGGAACAAATACCGCGAGAATAGAGAAGGGGAAAAATGCAGTTTTCAAGATGTCAAATGCCTTTTCCGCTTTTCTCAAATGTAAGTCTGTCTGTTAACAGTAGGTTCCAGGGTAACATCTAAAGTCCCTCTTAATTTATCTTTAGCTGGATTGACCGAGGAAACTTCCTTGCCAAGTGGAGACATGGAAAGGGGAAAAGAGAGAATACTTATATTCTGGTTTTGATCAGTGGTCTACATAAACATTAGATTTTTGCCATTAAATCCCCATGTTCAAAATTCACCTGGCAGAGCCAGAAATTACAACCATCAATTACCTGTGGCAGTTTTCACCTCAATTTCTTAGTCAACTTCATATTAAAAAAAAAATTAAAAAATCTGTATTCCTAGTTGGCACACTTCCAGCTAAGAAAAAAGGTATTTAAATAGAAAACTACCTTTTCACTCTTAGGAGAGGGAAAGATGAAAGTAATGAATACACTACTGTTTTTCCTCTCTTAAGTGAATAGAGCAGACCAGCCTTCTGCCCGCTCATTTTAGTATGCTTAAGAATTGCCGTCAAAGGAGTGCTTAAAGACTTCCATGCTTTCTTAATTTTGGTAGACACCTCCGATGCCTCCCTTTAGACAGAGGCTGGGCAAGAAATGAGTCTAGTACATGACTTGCAATCTTTTTTTCTAGTTCTGTATGTGGGCAAGTATAAATCTGTTCTGCACATACATTAACTAGGTATATTTAGCTATTTTCACTTTAGGTGTACAGAACATCTGGTATTTAATCATAATTTATTTAGGGAGAGCAAGTGTCAACATCTTCCTTTGTCTCTGAACATCTTGACACAGCTGAGTGTCCATTAAATGTGTTGATCTCTTACCAGAAGTGGGGTCTCCTGTGCAGCCTGGAAATGTAGCTTTATAAATACAACTTCCTCTTTTTTTTTTTTTTTTTGGGGGGGGATGTTGTTTTGAGATAAGAAGCACTTTTTTTGATTTTTACTACTTTCTGGAAAGTATAAGGTGTCCTCAGTAAGATGGAAACATGCCTAATAGTCTGCAGTGTAAAATTTTGGACACTTTCAAGCTGATCTTCTTCAGGAGGGGCTATAATAAGTTCTTAGAGGTTTTGGTCATCAGGAACCTTTGATTACCACTGATTTGCAAATCTTCCTTTCCTCCTCTTTTCAGGTGCTAATTCCAAAAGGGCTTAATGAAGAAAAGTTTTAGAGCTTCAAATAGTCCTATCAAGTCTCCTAAGTCTCCTTGTTATTACTTTTTTTTTTCCATTTGTCAAAATCTTGAAATTGCAACTATCAATCAGCAACTTGGCAACATAGCTGTAGCTGAACATAGTTAATTTGCACTGAAAAATAGCTTGGGAAAGCATGGAGCAAGATGAGTTGTGAAACAGGAATGTCTGCATTTCTGGGCATTTCCACATCATTCAGAAGAAGAGAAAGGAACTGTAGCCCGTGTAGTGTCATCCAGATGTGGGCACTGATAGCAGTTGTATTTCTGCCTTGCCTTGCAACTCTTCTTTTTGTTGTCCTTTGCACAGTCAGATCTGGGTCTATTTTTACTGAAAGGGCAGGCTGCTTTGCATTGGCAGACAGTTTGGGCTTCCAGAGGAGTGTTTTCACAGTGGTGTTCCCTTAGTACAAACAAAGGGCCTGCTGATGTAAGGAAAGCTCCTTTCCCCAGTGACAGGAATGAAAATGCAAGCATATATAAGCATATACTTTGAGGCAGACTTAAGAAAAGTAGCAACTGCAGAAACCAGAGCTGTCAAAAATCACATACTTCAGTAACCTTTAACCTCAACAGCTTTTCAGCTGAATCCTTTGTGATCTAAGCAGCCTCCACAAGTGCTGCTAGGTTTGACTAATTTTAGACAGTTTAAAATGTGCTTGTATGACTCTGATTCTTACATTTATTGTTTCATTGACACCTTATGTTCCCTAGTGCCAGACAAAGCATTCCATGCCAAATATATAGGCAGCTCCCTCTCACTGTGATTTCCATTAAACGTCATAACAGCATACCTGCTTTTTATGCTGTTCTCCATATACAAAGAAGTTCTGGCATCTGCCACATTTGTTATGGTAGTGTTTCAAGAGGAAGCTGAGGGTTTTTTCTTATCAGAAAGCAACAGTAGCAAGAATGAAACCACATAATATGCTGATGCAAGTAAAAGGTGACAAATACTCTGCATTAAAACTCACCTAACAACATGTCCTGACCCTTTTTTTCCCCCGTGTCCTTCATGCAGCTTAAACGTAGTTATTTAGAGCAATAGTTCTGCAGTTGTTTGTATGTACATATCTAAATATGTACATAAATGTTTGTGTGTATGTATATACACACACACATTTTTAAATAGTTCCTGATACAAGTAAGCGTTGTCTAAGTGATAAGGAACCAGCTGCTTTCTCTTGGTCTCATAATATTCAGGCACTATTACTATTAAACGACTTAGTGATTTAAAGGAACGAAAGAAGCATATTTTGCTCTACTTCTTAGGGAATGGTCAGAAATTACTGTATAACTGTGCTTTAAAGTCCAAAAAGCCCAGATGTTGGATAGCACCACTTAGAGAAAGTTTTCAGTAGCAGATGGAGTTTCCTCAGAAGTGCTCAGACCTCTGGCTGACCTGTCTGTTTTCCTGGTCCTGTAAGAGTGATGTAAGGAGTAGAGACCTCTTTTAATGCTCTGGCCTTGTACAATTAGTCATTTCTCACTAATTTACTTTTACAGGATTTATATTTTAGTATTGACAGTATTAACTTTAATATAAATATTTTGTTCCTTTTTTTTTTCTGCCCTGCAGAGCAGAATGGTATTGAAGAAACGCTTTCTGGACAATTGCCTTGGAGAGAGACACCTATTTTTATGCATCATTTATCGATCATGCAGCACAAGCAATTATTTAGTACATTCTATTTTTTCATAAAATTTGCTGATGCCAAAGCTTTGTATTAAGGAAAAAGTGAAGAAATAAACTCTTTAATTACGAAATCTTACTTTGTGAGAATTTTATTTTTCTTGGACTTACTGTTTTAGTCCTGAAGTCTGACAGCCTTTTATAAATTTTATAAGATGCTTTATTGCCTTCGAATGATTTCATCTTTGCAGATGTGTATTCTTCTTTTGTTTTGAGATACAAGCTAACAAGTGGAAATCTCACGCATTGCCTTTCTTATGATGCCACCCAGCACTGGAATGACTAGCAAGAGTATTCCTAGCAATCACTCCATACCAACTGGTTAAGGAAGAAGCTGGGCCAAGCATTCTACTGTATAACAGGCTTACCTTGACTCCAGCTGAGAATTAATTTGAAATAAGAACCATTTTCACTTCTCTTCCTGTAACACTCCTGTGTCACACTGGGAGGACTGAAGTATGATTTTTCTCTTCAGGCCAGTCATTGCTGAAGGTTTGCAACACTGTTTTCTGGACATACAACTCAAATATTTTCTGTCTTCCGCTTTCTCCCCACCCTTCTTTCTGATAAAAGTGAAGCTACTCTAAACCACTTCTTCCTTCCCCACACCAAGTGAAAAGGTAGTGTTTTCCCCCACTGTCATCTGTGAAGCCTCCTTTCATATTAGTGACAGGGGTTAGTTTTTGTTCAAATTCAGATCGTGGAAGATTGATAATGGTCTGTACTGTAACATAGAAACTCTATGCAGACGTGTCCCTTCTTGCTGTGGCTTTTTTACTGGTGAGGAGGCTGAGAGAAAACATCATCTCTCATCGCTGTCCTCACTCAGGCTGTTTCACGTAAGCTTACTTATGCAAGCTGTGCATGAGTAATTTCACAACTGTCAGTTAAAACATGTGGATCTGATTCACAGCCAAATGCTAATGCTTGAGTTAATGGGATGGGTAGATGAAGATAACAAATCAGTAAGGAAAATATAATTGGTAGAAGTTAAAACCTATTCTGCATTTGGTTGTTTTTGTTGTTCTTGTATCAAGATGTAGACATTTGAAACTGAATGCCTTCTAATTTAATTAAATGAACAGAGAGAAACAATTTTACTGTAAGATTTAATTTTTTTATGTACTGGGAAATAGAGGATTTAATTTAATTTTATTTTTATGTATAGGCACTTTTAGAATTTAGGAACACAGCCAGAGTCTACATTAAAATAGTTTCTTAATTCTTATCTATCCAGCAGGCTTCAGCTGAGAAGGCAGCTTTTATAATAAGAAATGAAGTATGTGATAGCTTCAGTACATTTAATAGAATTATTTTTCAGTATGTCCTTGTGAAATTTTGAAAGAAACATGAAAACAATCAATAGAGCAGTAAGTGCAATTTGAAAGACTGGAAAACCCCTTTGGACTTACTCATGAAGTGAAAAAAGCCTCAAACATACTGTGTCTGAGGACTGTCTCGTTGTAAAATACGGTGTCTGTCAACCGAACGTTGTTGCCAAAAATGGAGGAATGTGGTTAGAGCATGATTTGGGGTACAGGCTATAAAACAAAAGGGTGACAGGGTTTTTTCCACCCATTTCTCAAGAGCCGTGGTAGAATGGGTAAGTTTGTGCTTGTCTCTGGAAACAAAAATCCTTAAGTGCTTTTTAACGCTGTGGGGAGGGACGTACAGGGACGGCGTGAACAGCGTGGTGACCCAGACGTAAAAGGCACCACAAACTGTTCCAGTTCATGTTTCTTCTGCAGAACAGCAGCAAAAGGAGAAGTTGAACGATATTGGGAACAAAATGGTTGACGGGGCTTCTAGTGCATTTCCCTCTGCAGAGGATTTAAATAACCCAGGGCCATCTTTTTTAATCCTTGTTTTGAGCCTCTGACAATTGTCTCGACAAAGTGTTAATAAAAATACAGACAGTATCTGCTAGGTTAATTACAGGTCAGACTAGTAATGTAGGTTTGTCCTGTTAATGAAATATATTCAAAGATGGACTCCGCACTATCCCAGAAATCCAATTTTTTGACTCTGGATAGACAAAAGAAGGAAATTCCCAAAGTTTTTGTTGCCTGCCATGCTTTTGGATATCCACACATAAAAGATGAGTAATGTTACTCTCGTCTGCATGATGACGGTGGAAGGAGAAGAGCTGGTCCCTCTTTCCAGATGTTGCAAAGACAGCAGAGCTGGGCTGACAAAGGGTGTATTTATAGCTCAAGAGGGAGTAGCAGTGCCTTGCTGAACAGCTGGCTTCGAGGAAAGGATGCTTTATGAAATAATCCTGCTCTGTTCCTTCACCAAGAGGGTGTCTAAAACAGATTGTCTGAGATAAGGGGGTGCTCTGATCGGATTTCCACATGAAGAAGCCGTTGTGCCAGAGGAGCTGTGGAGGGATTGCAGCTTGTGGCAGAAGGTGGCCCTGATTAATGACTGAGGGCATTAAAATACCTTCAGATGGAAAGGGAACACCAGGTGATACTTCCTCCTGATGCACCTGCAGTGCTACAGCAATGCTGTGTCCCTTGAATTTTTAGCCTTGGTGTCGTGCCCACTTCTGTAGCATCCTGTGGTAGGTATGAAGATTTCAATTCCAGGGCAGCGTGTTTATTTTCAGACTCAATACAAGTTATCTGAAAAGTTCTTTGTAAATATGTAATGAAGAATAGTGGCAGAGAGCACTGAAGGATTTATTTTCATGTCTTAAAACTGAACGCAGACTTCCCATTTGTTTCCATACCTAAGGGATCAATCTTGACCTTTCTTGGTAAGTGCAAAATAGGAAGAACGGATTCATAAGCTGAGTTTGGAACTGTGGACATTTCTACTTGTCCTTAAAATGCATTTATTCAGTAAATTTATCAACTGGACCGATGCCACATTTTTAAACAAGCACTAGCCATTTTCTGCATGAAGATGAGCGTAGCTGGGTCGCTGCGCCCTGCTGACTCTGTTTCTGTATCTCTAAATTGTGGGCAGTGATACAGACCCGGTTACTAGAGCACTTGAAGATTGAGTGTTGAAAAGCACCGAGCAGCTGCTGGATTTTCAGCACTGGGTGGGCTGCGCTGAACAGTAGAGGAGAGAGATATTTAGAAAAAGAATGAACGAAGCTTCCCAAAAGTGGTATGAAAGCCAAGAGATTTGTATCTGTATGGAAACGCGCAGCCTCCCTGGAAGTGGGTGGCTTAAATGTCTTTTGCCAAGAAGCAAGAAAACATCACAGTTAAGAATTTTAGCGGTGTTGGATATACAGGGCCTTTTTCCAGATGAATTTTAAAAATTTGTTGTCGGATGACCTGTCTGCCTGTTGATTAAATCTCTCCCTTGAACCTGCTCGAGTGGAAGTCTGGGCGCACACAGAGGAAATGACTGCCTGGGCTGTCTGCTTCCTAATCCCTTGTTTGATTTCTGTGTAATAAAAACAAAAGCAACACTGAGCTTTTAGAATCCCCCTTGTTTCATTTCAGCATTGGCTGTTCAGTATGTTACATTTCAGCGGGTGGAGGAAAGGGAGATGAAACATCCAGTATCCATGGCTTATTTCAACGGCAAACTGAGGCTCAGTCATCAAAAATTAAATGATCCTGACCCATAACACAAATGGCAGAAGAATCTCGAAATCGGTTTTATCTGGTATAATTTCAAAGTAGGTTTGGGGTTTTTTGTTTGATACAGACTATGATCAGCTGGAAATCATAGTTCCAAGTTTATGTTCCCTCAAAAAATCAACATTTTTCTAAAATTTTCTAAATTCTTTTATTTTTTTTAACCTGTAAATTTGGGAGAGGGTTCATCAGGTTCAGAAACCTGTACATTTGGGTGTTTGTCATCCTCCATTGACTGCTTCTGCAAGGTATATTCCAACACAGGACGCTTCCTCCAAGTACCTGGGTCTACATTAAACCACGACAACGCTCCTGGCAGAATGAGCAATTCACTCCTCTGCGATGTAACTCTAACTTCGCTCTTGTTTTGGTTCACTACCAGATCAAAAATAAATTAATTTGCTTATGGGAACTTTTCCCCTGCCTCGTGCAAACGGTGGAGTTGAGCCTGTGTGCTGGCTTTTGGTGATAAGAGGGAGGTTTGGAGGGGGTGTGGGAAACTGGCCGCAGACGGGTTGCGTGGTGGCAGTTTGCCACCGTCCTTGAGGAGGATTTGACCCAGCCGGACACACGGCTGCTGTGCAGCTCGGGCCGGAGTTTGCTGCAAATCAGTGTGGCAGCTCGCTGCCGGAGCTTGCAGGAGGGCTTTGTAAGGAGCCCGCCTGCAGCGTTCCCGGCTCTTCCAGCCAGGGCTGCTCGGAGGCCTTCGCTTTGATAAGTGTGAAATTCATCTTCACTTTCGCTCTTTCCATAATTCTATGTGTTTGATTATAATTCTAGCTTTTTATTTTTAATCCTAAAAAGGATAACTTTTTTTTTTCTTTTTCTTTTCTGAATCTCTGTCTTTTGGGTGAGTGGGGAAGGAGAAAAGGTGTTTTGGACAGTAGCAGCTGAATAATTCTTCCCTCCTATCTTTTGTAAGCTCTTTATTTCAGAATGGTATAGGCTGGACTCAAAATTTGGCAAAGAAAAGAGGATTTAAGCACCTAAATTCTGCCAGGGCTAAAACTGCAGTCCCCTAAGCATCTTGCCCTACTGATGCCTGAAACTGGAGGCACCTGGGTTTGCTGAGTGCCTTCTTGAGGAACTTGGAAGCTTTTCAGTTGCCTCCAATTTGGCTCATGTGGCTGCCTGGCATATTGTAATCTAAGCAGCCTTGCTCCCAGCTAATCCCCCCTGGGATCGAGAAACGGAGTAATGAAACGTTTTGGCCAAGGGCCTGATCTGATAAATGCTTTCAGAGAGAACCATTTGTACACCAGCAGGGATGGGCTCCTTGCAAAACACATCTGTGGGTTTAGAGAGCCACGGGAATGCCAGGTTTAACTCCTGATGAGGAAAAAAATTAACTTCCATTCCCTGCTCTATCAACAGCCACTTGCTGCTGGTTTCAGGTATCACTGTTGGAGAAGAAGGTTGAGTCTCCTTTGGTTCTGTGTAAGGAAATACGCAGGTGCCTATTTCTAGAAGGTGACTGCGGGTGGATGGAGCTTGCTGAGCTCTGGAGGAGATCAGGCTTTCAGCAGCATCAGTCGGATGATCCTTGGTGGCCTCCTCACTCAGCCCGCTTGTTCCTTTTGACCCTGTGCCAGAGCGCTTTGTGCTGGTGCATGGCATAGGGAACTGGGCGCCTACCAAGGGTTTCTGGGTTCCTCAAGGAAGCTCGTGCCTGCTTCACAAGGCTGTAAATCAACAGCAAGCACCGAGTGCGGAACTCCGGCCTGCCCCAGCCTTGCTCAGACTTGACCTGTTTTACCTGACAGAACCATTTGAGGTGGGATTGTTCATGCATATGGAAAGCAGTTGCCTTGAACTGGCAGGGGAGCACACAAACTACTTATGTGAACTATTTCATGTGGCTCTTACTGGTTTGCGTTAAAGGGTGGCTGTTTTTTCCATGCATACTGTGTTTGCGGTCATCAACCATGTATGAGGATGCTTTACTCAGTTCTTATCGTTGTTCATGTGTGTTCCTAATGAGGTTTTATTCTACCTCTTGTAGGCAGTCACTTCTTTCATCGTAACTCTCTGTCCCCTCGAAGCCTGGTCTACGAGAGCGAGTTCTCAGCCATCGAGCCCGCCTTGGACATGTATGACGAGAACAAAACCTGAAAGGAATCCATGCTCCTTCCTGGCCCTCTTTCCGTTTTTTTCATTTCTCATTCCTATTGTTGTGTACTCTTTCCATGGATCTCCTTTGTCTGAAGAAGAGCTGCTTTTTCCAGAACACGAACCCGCCTTGTCGATTGCAAAGATGAAGACCAGCTGTGGTGGTTTCTGAGGGTGGCATCTTTGAGCTGACAAAGAGTTGCGCGCAAGCAAGATTGATGGAAATTGCTGAGTAACAGCATGGGGAGCTGTGTCGGTCCAGCCGCGGCGATGCAGAAGAGGTTTTTACGGTGGTCCTAAGAGTTTGTGTTGTACTGCAAATGCGTCTCTTACACAGGCATCTGCTGTTTCCATCTTTTTAATTATCCAGATGGTTGGGCAATGTCAGAAAGGGAACTGGTTGTAGAGGAGATGGCCAGTGACTGGTAAAAGCACTCGTATATCTCGGTCAATCCATAACCTTACTGTGAAATAGCCCCTTCTGAAAGGGACCTTTATAAGTGCATTGAGTTTCCTACAACCCACGTAACCCCGGACAATAGCAAGCCAGTCTGACGTTAAAGCTGCAGAGAGGACCTGCATTTGCAGAAGGATTTCAAGGAACTTGATGCTTGGGTTTTTTCTCCAATTCGATTGAAGCAGGAGAAAAATGGCCTACACAGAATATACTTTTGGTCCTTCCGTGTGTTCAAGTGAAGTGAGTCTCTTTCTATAGAAAGGACGTTCACAGAACCAGCACTTGATCTACCTGAAAACCATTAGACTTTTTGAAATATGCAGGAATCTAATTAGCTTCCTTTCTCACTTAACTTCTGGGGGGAGGGGGGGGGTAAAAAATCCACCAATTTTTTCACTGAGGTTTTTTAAAAGCCAGCATGTTGGCATTACAGAGAAGAAAAGAGGTAAGCTTCTTATCCCGTTCTCCTGTTGAGATCTGCAACAGTTAAATAACAAACACATTCTCTAAGCTGTGCCCTTTCCCACTGACATCAGTAACGGGAATGCAGAAAGCAGCAGAAGAAAGGAAAGCAGCAACCGCTTTGACACTCTGCAGGAAAAATCAGTTTTTACCAGCGTGTGACAAAAGCGGCGGGGAAATGAATATTGTTTGCAAGCTTCTGAAAGAGTAATGCAGAAATGGAGAGCGAGAGAGGAACCTCTGGAGTTAAGTTGTCCACAGCGTTCCTCAAATGAGCAGACGTGGAGGAGTGAGCGCTTCTGCTCCACCTTTTCCTACCGGACAACGCATAGCTATTTAATGAATGTTCAGATTTTTCTCCATTGCAATCTAAGTTACTGTAGGTGTAGAAACGCATTTGTGTCCTTGTAACGTGAAACAAAGCTTCACTCTCTGTATAGGAATCGTGAGAAATCAGTTAAGCCAAAAAGAAAGGTAAGACATACCCTGCCATGCTTTAATTTCATCCGCTTTTGCTACAAGCAGAGGAATTTCCCCTCCTTTATTACGTTTTTTAATTGTATAGCAGTCGGCTTACATATATCCTTACCTGAAGCGTGGTTCAGCTGTCTCTTTAACACAGATGTTTAAGAGAAAAAGAAAAACCCAGCTCTGTAAAATGAGGAAACGATCCTCTTTGCCGAGCGTGCTTTGACTTTTGTTGCTGAGCGTCAGCTTTATTTAATCTGATAATTCAGGAGTGGGCGGTGTGAAGTGTAGGGAGGCTTTTCTCATAAGACCCGCATTTATATTTACCAAATGCGCTTTTATTGTCATTCAGCTCACTCTAGAAATACGTTTAAGCCCCAAACTTTTTTAAGAGCACGATTTTAACACCCACTTTCTCCTACAAAGCAGAAGTGAAGGTTGCAGAAAATGCCCGCCGGTGGCTTGAGCAGCAGCAGGTCGCGGTCAGCATCCTTCCTCTCCTTGCGGATGTGCGAAGTGGTGCGGCATCCGACAGCGCCGGCGAGCTGGGACAGAGCTCCCCAAGCCAGCCTGGCTGAGCTGCGCTCAGGCTCGTACGGAGCTCGGGGGCGGCAGAAGGGCTGATTGAGCAAGCCCGGTGTTCATAATTACATCTGCCGAGATCACAGCAGGCAGGCACGTGAGAGCGGGGGACTTCCGAAAACAAACACCCGACGGAAAATATTACCGTCTTTCAAGGATGTTATAGGGCTTGTTTTTATCCGTGGTGGGCAGTCAGGTCACAATAAACCGACAAAACACCTGGGTGTTGATGGTTAAGTACAAAAACACCTGGGTGGCTCCAATAAGTGCTCGACAGCCTGCCCTGTGCCATGCGCCCCAGGCCACCGGCACCACGGCAAAAGGGTGAGCTCGGTGTGGAGTCCCGCCAGCGAGGTTTTGGGTGGGAGAGCCTGTTGTAGCACTGTGCAGGGCACGGATGCTCCGAGCAAATCCTTCTTGTAGGGGCTGCCTCAGCCCCACGCAGGGATTGGCCACAAGGCCACTGGGAATGTCACCAGGGCAGTTTTGGCACAAAACCAGAACTGACAGTTTTTCAGAGACCATTTGCACCAGCTGGGCACCAGAGTATACAGAAAAGCTAGAAAAGACATGGAAATTAAAAGAAACATTAGAAAGCACAAAGACCCCAAAGACAAAATAATGAATAATATCATTTGTATTTTGTTAAATCTCCTTATTTCTAACCTAACATCTCGGTTTTAAGCAGGGCAGGGAAGGTTTGCCTCTGATTGTGGAGATCAGGGTCTGGCATAGTGATATAAAAATGGATTTGTGCTGTAGCATCTTGGATAAGGGAGCTGATGGTTTTAACTGACATCCTTGATTTGGAAAATCTTGCAACACTGGAAAAAATTAAAATCTAGTTCTCAAACAATTGATCCCTACATGCGTGCTGGGACGTGCCATAGCAGGCGTTCTTCTACTTAGTCATATTTAGGATGGGCAGGAGGCACCACAGCAACATGGGTGATTTTTCTGGGCTGTGCTGGTAAGTTTCAAGTTTTCCTTTTAATATTAATCAGTATATTAAAAAAGCTTGATGAGCATCGTTGTTCTTGTTCTGCTGCAGTGGTGCTGTGTATGGTTGAGTCATTTCATAGAAGTAAAATATACTGCAATCTACCAAGAACTGTGAGTGCCGGTAACTTGGAAAATCATTTTTAAGGTTAAAAAAAAAAAAGTGCTTTTTAACAGAAAACATTGATTTTATGACTTCTACATATAAAAAAAGCTTTTATCTCCCAATGTTCCCCTAAACTATTTAAAGCCTAGCACTGCACCTTCTGTTTCCCAGCCCCCTGTTCTATGAAAGATTTGCATGTTCCCGTAAGACGTTTGTAAAATCAAGGTTTGCTTGTGTTCTTAGAGGATAATTGCCAGTAAAAAAACCAGACTGTAAGTGTGCTTTTTACCTATAATACTAACATTAAGTATTAAATTTGAAGCATGTTAAAATTTACTTAACGACACTCATGATTACTCCCTCCAGCGAGCTCATGTGTTGGTACCTGTTTGCACTGTCCCTTGCTTCTAGGATGCTTGCCTTGGCACCTTAGGATGCTCTAGGAATAGCCAGATATCCTACATAAGCCAAAGAAAGACCGAAAATAGTTAAATAAATGTCCTTAGGACTATGTTATGAGACTTTTACACATCTTCTGTTTTCTTTAAACATGCTCATGTAAAACAGTGCAAAGGCTTGGGAGAGCCAAGAGCTTTACCAGCTACTGACAAGCAGAGGGAGGTCTGCAGGAGGCAAGGGTCACGCTGAGGCTCCAGGACTCATTTAGCCCAATTTAGGCTTGAGATAATGCCACAGTCATAGGTGGTGAGCTGAAGGATGAAGGCACCAGGGTTGAGCTGAAGTTCAGGCAGCTGTGCAGCCTGATTACTGGGGAGCGTGTTGACCTGATTTTTAAAAATAAGTATTTTTTTGCTTAGCTAATAGTCATCTGTTTTTTACAATGAAGAAAGTAGCACGGCACCGCACACGCCAAGGCACAACGGGGCAAACCCAAGAGCCGCAGGGATGCTGCCAGCCCTGCAGGGGGTGGAGAGAAGGGCAGGGGGGTTCAGGGCCGGGACCCCAGGAAACACCTTGAGCTTCACAAGTGAAGCTTTCGCTCCTTTTTCACCCCGTGTTACACATCCGTACGTGACCTAATTTTCCAACCCGAGCCGTGCAGAAGAGTGTGTGATGTGCCGTGACAGCTTGCATATGTGTTGGTATATTTAAAGACGTCTTCACTTTTTTCCCCGTCCCTGCTGGACTTGCTGAACCGTGGGGTACTGCCCGCAGGGCAGCCTGTGCTCCGGCACTCTGGGTGGAAACGCCAAGCAGGGGAGGGGGTGAGAGAGGGAAAGATGCTCCAGTTAACCAGACTGAGGGGAAAAGAGGAGAAAGGTAGACTACTTCTGTGGCTTGGTGCGCATTTCTGCCGTTTCCAATGTCTTTGAAATAACCCAGAGAAAAAGTGGTACCCCCACCCCTTCTTTGTGGGATGCAGTGACAAGAGTGGGGCTGGGGATGGGATTTCACTCCTGGTGTGGGGCCACGGTGCTGTGTAACACCCAGTCGGTGGTGTCCTGACCTGGTGGCCAACACCCCGACTTCACAGGGGCCTGTGAGGTTTACATGGTCCTTTGAAGTGCTTTGGGGGGATGAAAGCCACTCACATGAGCCTTTGCAAAGCAGCGCTATTCGACACCTTTTCATCTATGTCAGTTGTTTGATCATTTCATTCACCCACTCTTTTTAAAAGCCTGTAACATTCCCAAACACTCTTAATTCTCCCCAATCAATCTCTGCCCTTCCACCCCATCAATTATTACTGGTTTCCTCCTCCTCCTGAGAGCCAGGTGAAGGTCCCCATTGTGCAGGCACGGCCATCCACCAGGCCTCCGGCATCTTCCCCATCACCGTGCCGTCACCATGCCGGCCAGGCCCTCAAGGGGGATTCATTGCTCCAAACCAGCATCACGGTCCATGGGAGCACAGAGGTTCCTGGTGGGTCATTCTTGGCCAAAGCAGGCCGTGGGATGTGGGCTGTTGTTGTGGGATGCTCGGTCTGTGGATCCCTGCATGGAGCATCCTTTTGCTCCTCAGCCTGCTAGCCTCATGGAGATGCCCAGATGAACTGAGATGGATGTGTAGGTTGTACGATAACGTCTGAATGTTTATTCTTTTTATGGCGATAGTGTTCTAGGGTCTCTGAGCGTGGGGGCCCTGTGGTATGTGTTGCCCAAAAATAGTCCCTTCCCTAAAGAGTTAATAATTAAGTATTAAT
Source organism: Burhinus oedicnemus (assembly GCA_008921705.1). Lineage (NCBI taxonomy): Eukaryota > Metazoa > Chordata > Aves > Charadriiformes > Burhinidae > Burhinus > Burhinus oedicnemus. The sequence goes on from VFFE01007605.1 coordinate 118,012, forward strand.
ATTCCTGCAAAGTAAGAAGTACATAGGGTTTTATTGAAATTTGAAGCTGTCTAGAGTGATTTCATTGCAAGGCTGAGGTATAACACGAGCTAGTGTCATACAGCTGGGACTGAGGTTTCACAGCCCAAAAATCTGCTGGACACACACACGGAGGCTCCCTCACTCCTGCTGGGCACGGGCTATTCCCTTCTCCACTTGCATCCACCTGCAGCTCGCTGTAGCAGAGACCCTAAAGAGCAAGAAGGTTTTTAATCTTTGCCCTGAGCTCAGCTGTGTGCATTTGCTTCATCATTTGCCTTTTTTTTTTTTTTTTTTTTTTTTTTTTTTTTTTTTTTTGCTGCTTCCCATGTGCTCCAGCCTTCGCCTTTGCTTGGCTCTGACTCGGTCTTCAGCTGCCCGAACCCCTCAGGGGGACAAGAGCCATTAATTCCCATCAGAGCAGCTCTGCTGGGTTGTGGTAACAGCATCTGATCGCTAGATTTGCTCTCGCTCAAGCGTGCCCGTGTCTGTAACACCCTCTGGCTGTCTCAGGCAGTAAAGGCTGTATCTGCCCACAGCCCTTGCACGTACCTGGGCTGCATTTGGGGGGGATCATACAGAAAACAGCTCAACACCTCAGCAACCCTCCTGTGCTCCAGCACAGGGAAGTCCGGGCTTGAATATAAAGTCGATGCTCTTTGCTACTGTCAAGCCAGGAAAGTTTAATAGGGCATTTGGGGCCGAAGCTCCTGTTTGCGGATTCGTGCGGTTCCTGCCTTGCAGCCAGCGAGGCAGCATCCCAGGCTGTTGCCTGACTGGGCTCGCTTTGTGTTTGCACTGGAAGGTGCTACGTGGAAAAGAAGCCTTCTCGGTTGCCACCACGTCAGCAGGTAGACTTTTTCCACCCCGTATGTCTAGACTTAACTCCCAGCGCTGCTAAGATCTGTCGCACTAGTCCTATAAAGGGGAATAACCTTTCTGAGCAAACGGAGCGATAGCATCGCTCTTCTGCTTGTCCAGTCAGCCCTGCTGCAGTTTGCAAGTAGATGTTAAACACCAAAAGCTTCCCTGTACGACTGTGCCTATTTGGGATCACCTGCTCGAGGCTGTGACTAGCTATGCACAGAATCCACCAAAATGGGATCATTTTATCCCAGCGGAGAGGGGACATCCCAGTCTTTGGGCTTGGGACACTGCAGCGAACAAGAACAACAAAAAAAAAAGAAACCCAAAACCAACCCAATTTGCGTGTGTGGAAAATGAAAAGTCTGTTTCAACTGGCTTGCTGCAAGGTGGATCACACCGGTGTGACCATGTGACCGAAAAAATGCCAGCAGCTCCCAGGGGTCTGGCCGAGCGATGGGGACACTGGGGATGCAGGCATGTCGGGCGGTGCGGTGCCCTCCTGACAATTGGATCCTTCCAGCCCTTGTGAAATTGTAGCTTGAGAGCAGCAGAACTTCTTGACATGTTTTGATGTAAGTATAACACTGTATTGTAGTTACGTGGTATATGCCAATATGTTAATAGTGTATACCGATTAGTTACGGTTTGCTAATGTACTACATTTCAATAAAAAGCAATTTAAAAATACGGAGTTTGTAAGCTTGGTGTCTCTCAAAATACAGGAGGATGACAGCATCATCCAGTGACTCCAGTCCCTCCAGTATTTCTTATATATATATATATATATATATATTAGAGGACAATGTGGAATGACATTGTCAAAAGATACATTTTCAGAGAGGATTTTTCCCACTTTGCAGTAAATATTATTTTATTTTGCTATACTAGCCCCTAGAAATCTCAGGCCATTAAAGGCCACATGGTTCAAAGTGGCTTATGAATATACATGAGACACTAATCCACCTTCCCACAGCGTTTGCCACCTGAAAGATGGCACATAGCCAGGAACAGAGATAGTAACACAGAGAAGGACGCTTCAGCATCTCCTCCCAGTGCTCGAACCCTTCCCGCAGCACATCCAGCCTTGAGAAACCAGTGTCCTGCTCCCAAACACAGCCATGGCACCAGGATGAAGGCAGAGCCTTGAAAGCTCAGCCAGCTAATAAATATTTATATTACAGTAGTGTACAAAGGCTCCAGCTGGGATCAGGGCACTGCACTAACACAGAAGATAGATCATCCCGGGGTTAAGGGATTTACAACCTCAAGAAAATATGGCATTCCTGCCTTCCTGGCAGCTGGGCAATAAGCACAGAGACGGTAGATGTCAGTATTTTCTGCTGTTATAACACTTTCAGAGTTTGCAGGGGGACTCTAATGGTTACTGAAACAAGAATAGCTGTCCACTAAATCACCGGGAAGCTGCTCCGCGGCCAAGAGCTGATAAGGAACTTCATCTCCCGCTCTCCTGTTTGTTGCAAAGGCCGTCCTTGGACTTGATCACAAGACCCACCTGAGCTCCAGAGCTGCAAAATGAGGACCAAAATGGAGCCGGCTGCCAGGAGGTGAATGCCAGGACCCCTGTCCCAGCAGTGCATGGGCTGGCTCGCCGAGGCCGAGATGCTGGTGGTAGCCGGCAGGGCATGTGCTTCGCAGCCATAGGGGGAAACAAATTCCCGTCTTCCCAAAAGGGAGAGGTGAAAAAATTGCCAGCCTGGGCAGGAGAGCTGGACGTGTCCCCGCGGTGTGGGGGGCTGGGGGCCGCAGGTGAGGGGACAGCAGTGTGGAGAGGAGGCTGTAGCCCCCTGCAAAGCTGCGCTGGGAGCTCCCTGCCAGTCAATCACAGAATCATAGAAGGGTTTTGGTTGGAAGGGACCTTAAAGATCATCTAGTTCCAACCCCCCCTGCCATGGGCAGGGACACCTCCCACAAATTACTGCATGTAAAATGGGAAGGAGCATTTAAATAATCTGTCTTAGTTAATGGCAGCTTCAATGGGTCCCACGGGGGAAGGTTTTTCATTTGCCTGATGTAAAGAGATCTCAAAGCACCGGGAATGGCTGGAGAACAACTTACTGCAGACTCTCTCCATCTTTGATAATGAAGAAGATATCACCACCTTTGTCAAGGGCAAGATACACGTAAGCGACATGTTTCCCCGAAGGACTTCCAGATCCCGAGAAGGAATGGGGACGTGGTTTTAAGAATTTTTTACTCTTGGGCAGGAGGAAGCAAGAGCTGCATTGCAAAACTTCTCTGTGCCCTCTTTTCAGACAGACATACGTCATGAAATGCATATAGTATTATCAGCATGACGTTACAGTCATAACACTGGACAAATATATTTTGGGAGGGGAAAGTTTATGAGCAGTGGATGTCAAGAAACAGCGTGCTTAGGGTGCTCCTGCTGAGTAACATATAATGCCTCTTCAAAACACCTTACTCTCATCAAATTTGAGCCGCCCTGGCAAAGGTCTTTTCAGTGGAGGCTGAGGGCCCAGCGAATGTCTTCTGCAGCCCCCCAGCCACCGAGAGGCAGAGGAGGTGAACCCCAGCTGCCCACCGAGGTCGGTACAGGGATGTAGCCCTGGCGGCACTCGGCGGAGCGGGGCTCGAACTCCCGACCTCCCCACCGCGGAGCCGCGGCCCTCGCTCCCGCGCCACGGCGGCAGCCTTGGCACCGCCCCGCTGCCGTGAGGGGGCCGGGCCGCTAGGGGGCGCCGTGGCCAGCGGCGCGGCCCCGTGACCCGCCGGTGCGGCCCGGCCGCTCGCCCTGCGCCGCCTCCCCGCTCCGGCCGGGCCGAGCCCAGCCCCGCCGAGCCGCTCAGTTACGCCCCGCCGCGATGTGGCTGGGGCCCGAGGAGGTGCTGCTGGCCGGCGCGCTGTGGGTCACGGAGCGGGCCAACCCCTTCTTCTTGCTCCAGCGCCGCCGGGGACACGGCAAAGGGGGCGGCCTCACGGGTGAGGCGCGGCGAGGCTGAGGGGAGGCTCCGGCCCGGCCGCTTCGGGGCCGGCGTTGCGGGGGCAGCGGCGGGGAGCGGGCTCCTGGCCCGCTGCTGTGTCCCCCGCAGGGCCCGGCCCGGCCCGGCCTGGGGGGGCGGAGGGGCCGCCCCGGGACCGCGGCGCGGGTGCCGTCAGGGTGGGGCGGGCGCTGCCCGCCTCGGTGCGGCGGCGGCTGCGGGGCCGGGGCCGGGGCC
>VFFE01007605.1:122113-159701 GCA_008921705.1 Burhinus oedicnemus
GGTCGGGGGGCTGCGGTCCGGCCTCCCCAGCGGTGGTGCTGCACAGGGAGGGCGAATAACTGCAGCGGGGGGTGGGCTGGGGTGGTCTTCTTCCCTTGTCAAAAATGGCTTCTTTGTCACAGCCGCGTTGCCTTGAATTACTGAGGTGTTTTCTTTGGGGTTTGTTTTTTTGGTTGGTGGTTTTTTGTGTGTGTGCGTGTGGCTTTTCAAGGTTTAGAGGATGAAAGTAAGACGCAGTTTTTAATTAACGGCTGTGAAAATTGTGCTGTGCTTGGGCCGGGGGTGAAGTTGTGTGGGCGCAGCCCAGTGAGAGCTTGCCCCGTGTGTGTACCTGTGCTGGGGGGACAGAAACTGTTAATGTAACATACATGTGACCAAGGCACACTGTTAGCAACAACAAAAAATCCCCTCACTTTTGAAACACCCTGTTTATGTGCAAAATGCATACACAATCATATGAATGATAAAAATGTTCTTTTTGCATTAGTGAATTACGCACAACCAGTTTCATGTATTAGCCCTGTTAACCAAATAGACTAACTACAGAAATGACGCAGCTGATAAACATCCTCAGTATATTTCATCTTTTCAAAATATTGAAAATTATTTGGATTACTCTGTTTTATGTAACTTCTGTAATTTTGCATGTAAGGCATATAATTTTATTCTGGAATTTCCCAGGTTTTTACAAGAAGAAATGACACCCGGTGCTTTTCTGGAAATATTTAAACTGATCTGTTCCTAAGTGGTTTTAGCTTTGAGCCAGTTTACATCTTGAGCTAAGTTAGCTCAGTGAGAAAGTCTTCTTCAGAGCTCCTACGTGTTAAAAGCCACGTGTCCTCCTTAAGGAGTTGTACAACTGCAAGTTGACATTTTAGAGTTAGAATGTAGATATTCGGCCAAGCTGGAAAGGTGTTTAAGTTGCTGTCGTACTGAAGTTCTTAAACATGTCTTGGTACTGGTCCATATGTCAATACTTGACACATTCTGTATTGTTATAGGAAGTATTCAAAATGACTTTTTAATCCATATTCTGCCTGAAACTGTACACAAGAAACCTGGAGCCAAACGGAGATCCTGCTGTGCTGGATACATACGTATTTGTTTTAAGGATTAGCAGATGAGCTTACTCTGGATGGCGCTTCTCTTGAAGTGTGTTCAGTGGTATATTCCTAATCTATTACTTGCTTTTGGGTAGCCAAGAGAGATAAAGGGGAGGAAGTAGCATGTTTCATGGTAATGAATGAGATATGGATGAGTTTGCTCAGAGTCATGCAAACCATAGGGAGGAGAGCAGGAGATTGAGCCTGGGCCTCTCAAATAGTGATCCAGAGGAGCAACCATGTTCCCTCTCCAAGTTCTAATGTTAGAAAACATTTAATCATGAGAATGTTGCAAAATTAATTTGTGTGAAGATGCTCATAGTACAGTATCTAGAATAACAAAGCAAAGTATCATCTTAGATATTTGATTTATGTAGTAAATAGACTTAATTGAAATGGATTTGCTTTGCAAAGTCTGGTGGCTGTCAACATTTATTCTGGAGGTGCCTGCTTTTTTATTTAACATCGTATAAAAAATACTTTAACTTCTGTATTACCAAATTTTTATTCTCTGCCTTCTTTCTTTTTTTAATCGAAGTACTTGTAGAAACATCACTGAAACCCGTGAGTACCAGTTTTTCTAGAGCTATGTGATTCCATTTTGAATGAGTTATCTTACCTACTGTTTGCATAAGTGATGCTGAAAGACACAGCGTTGAAAACTCTTCTGTGTTTTAGTTTAGTAGGCTTAAAAATCACTATTAGCAACAGAAACCCCACAGAGGAAAATTCACTTGACTTTTGTTAGAAAACTCTCCTAGGAAGGCAGAGGATTATAATGAGGTTTAGTAGACATTTAATTGCCATCTAAACTTTATCCATTACCAGTGGGATTGGCTGTAGTTGGTTTGTAGGTAATTTGCTTGTGGTGACGGGATGTATGTCTTCATTTTCTCAACCAAGTGCCATTACTCTTCCGTCACAGCGTACATGATATGAACATCAGCATTTTTCTGTAGTGTTGATTCTGTGTTTTTACTTAACCCAGTTCTTCATTTTGGTATTACATTGCTTTAATTTCTCTCTCTTTGCCTCCTAGGTCTTCTTGTGGGAACATTAGACGTGGTTTTGGATTCCAGTGCCAGAGTTGCCCCGTACCGTATTCTGCACCAGACTCAAGACTCTCAAGTGTATTGGGCAGTGGCGTGCGGTGTGTATGGATGTGGCTCTTGTCAGGGGCTGAATTTGTGTTACTATATTGTATGTTTGGTTCAGACGATCAGTTATCCCAGACAGGAGTATTCTGTGTCTGCTCAGGAAACTTTCTAGAGCTTCTGGCGGGGTAGTGGAAGATGCCAGAAATCACAAAACTTCTCAGTGTTATTTAAACTGTAGTTTAGGAACTTAAGGCTCTGTAAAAGCTTCAATTTCTGCAGATGTTACACATTTTTTTTCTTCCAAGGTGTATCTGTTTGCAAGGTCATAGTGAGATTGTTCAGAGAATCAAACCATGATGGTAAGATTGTTGTGGGATGATCAGTGTTGTGCCAAAACCTGCTTACCAGGAATGCAGTACAAGATGGGAACATGTAAGGTCGTTCAAGGTGCCAAACACTCTTTGGGGAATCTCTTTACTGTCTTGATCCAATTTATTTTTTTCTGCAACTTCTGGCTTGTAATAGATGTATAGATATACTATATCTGTAGAATATATTACGATAATATTTTTTTAAAACATCAAGAATCCTTGCCCTCTTTTACTTGAGAACTGTAACTGCTGTATTAGAATACCATGGTACAGCCTTCCAGTATCTGGTGGTGAACTTTGATTAAGGCTTTAGGTCATACTGGTGGCTAAAGAGAAAATATCTTCAGACGTATTTGTTAGACCGACTTGTTTATAAGAATCTTCACTTCTCACTTTGTGGTTGAGACATAAAATCTGAGCATGAAGTAATCATTTGTGAAGCCCACAGATGTTGATGTCTTGTTTTCCCTGTTCCCATCTTCTCCCCAGGCAACCAACACAATATTCTTCCTTGCAGAGCTACATAAATTCTGCAGGAGAGAGGTTTAGAAATTGCTGTGTTTCACAGAAATTCAGTTTCCCTTTTGTGGAAGGAGGATGCAGAGAAGACGACAGACAGGAAAAAAAAAATGGCAGGCCAGAAAATGCATAGAAAAAAGTATATTTAGTGGCCCCATACAGTGCAAAGCTGAAATTTTATAGTATATTGACACTCAATAAATGTGTTATTTTTGTACAATTTCAGAAGTGCTGTAGTTGATATCCTCTATATCTCAGTTATTTTTAAGTAACACAGCATGGTAAAATGAGATGGGCTATATAACAACTGAATAGAGTTTGATAAATTATTATACTGGAGTAAATATATTGTCTTCATCCAAAGTATTTTTTAATCATATCTGGTTCTCATTTTACTGTCCAAGTAAAAGTACTGGCATTCACTTAAAGTGTATGGCTCTACTTGAAAAATGCCTATCTTTTCTTTACGATTTATCATGTGTAAATACTAGTGGGCAGCATTCTGGTCATGCATGCAGCTTTAACCTTTTAGCACTTTGTTCTTACAACTTTCTTTGTAGGAATTGCAGGATTTTACTCCTTCATGTATGTCATTCTAATGTTGTTCTTAGCAAGATGTCAATTATTGAGGTCTGGCTTATTTTAGCAATTTGTTGCTGTCACTTAGTGAGAGGTGCAGCTCATGAAACAAAACAGACGGCAGACTTTATTCCCCTGCCATTGTTGCTGGACCTGTGGGGTTTTTCCACAACCAAAGCATCCTGTAACTGATAATTCTGTGCCCTTAAAATAAGCCATTTCGTATTACTCAAAATGATGTATTCTTTAAAAACATTGTCACTTGGCTAGGACAGATGTCAAATATACACAGAGGCAAAAGAAAAAATATTTGTTGTCTAATCCATTGGGCTGTACACACAAACTCTAATTCATAGCCCTGCAGTCCTTTGAGACAAGACAGCTTACTTTGTTCTAGTTTTTGGTTTCAGGTCCTGGAATTATTTTTGCTTATGAAACCACAGATTAGCTGGCGTTGGATTTTGTGGTTAGGTATCCAACTACAAATACGTGAAGACTATTTCATTACTGAAGCTGCCTCTTGAAAGTCAGGTAGAGCAATAGCTTTAGGGAACTGCTTCTGTTGTTGTCTGCTGCTTTCTTCTTTCTCATCATTAACCACACAGAAGGGTCTAATGTACTCACAGAGAAGTTGAGGAGTGGGAGTCATGCTGTTAACATTTTTAGATATCCCACTGCCTTTGTATGAAACTTCAGAAGATAAATTTACTGGAATTTGGCAAAGAGAAACTTAGAAGTGTCTTTGTGCATTTGAACAGATTTCTTTTGTTCTGCATTTAACGATGTTTCTTATCTTGTTAAAAAAAATGAATTGCTGTTTTTATTTCTTCTGCATTTTTTTCTGTCTACAAGAGAATATAGTGATAGCCATTGACAGAAGAAGAAATCTTTTAGTAATCTTTGAAATAATTAATGGCAACTAAATAAGGCAACTTTCTACAGAAAAGTTCTTTACATTGGTTATACAGTGAAGCTTATCTTTTATGAACTCATGTGGACTGTATGGTTAAAGACAACTAACTGATACAGGTTTTGCTGAGACGTTTTTATTTAAGAAAGCAAAGAACTTTCTGACATGAATATTTTGGTTGCTTTTTGTTTTGGAATTGTATGCTCTCTGCTGACCATTGCCCATGGAAAATGGAACCTCTCTGAAAGCGTAAAGACTTCAGTTGTTCTGAAATTTCAAGGTTCTTCTGAAAGTTCATTATTTTTATTCTAGAATACCAGGAGTTAAGAGTGCTTCATGTTTGGTAACATAAGAATGCTTTTTCAGCTGTGGAAAAAAGATGCGTTTGGTGTGCACTGGCAAATAGGACGATGTCTTGGTAGTGTGCTGATTATCCTTGGTGGCTGTGGAGACATTTCATTAGTAACATAATGTTGGTGTACATAAAATATCCTTGACATGTATACATTTAGTGTTTTTTATTTGTCCTGATCACTGTTTGGAAATTGTTAATTTCCTGCTGTGAACTTGGAGGAAAAAAGACCTTGTTCTAATTTATTTTCTTTGCTCTTCCCATCATCTTTTACCCCTTCGCTTAGGATCATCTCGTAAAGAGATCACAAAGCACTGGGAATGGCTGGAGAACAACTTACTGCAGACTCTCTCCATCTTTGATAATGAAGAAGATATCACCACCTTTGTCAAGGGCAAGATACATGTAAGCGACATGTTTCCCTGAAGGACTTCCAGATCCTGAGAAGGAATGGGGACGTGGTTTTAAGAATTTTTTACCTTTGGGAGGGAGGGAGCAAGAGCTGCATTGCAAAACTTCTCCCTACTCCCTTTTCAGACATACATACATCATGAAATGCATACAGTATTATCAGCATGACGTTACAGTCATAACACTGGACAAATATATTTTGGGGGGAAAAGTTTATGAGCAGTAGATCTCGAGGAACAGCCCGCTTAGGGTGCTCCTGCTGAGTAAAATATAATGCCTCTTTAAAACCTTTGTAGATATGCCTTTTATGCAGAGAGAATGTTAAACCAGGGTTCATCTAGCAACAAATATGAGAGAGAGAATTCTAGTTTGCAAGCACTGTACTTGCCCTGCCATGGTGGTCTAGAAGCCATCTCATCTGGGATGTAAAGGAACTGCACCCCAATGTCCACTGACTTCTGAGCCAGACAAGTGTCTCTGCTTCTTGTGCAGTTAACACACTTCAGATTCCCAGCCCACAAATTCTCCAGAGTAGAAACTTACAAATACAGGGTGGGGGGTTTAGCACAGCAATAATTTGAGTCTTTTCCAGTACTCTAGTCATATTCTTTGTATCTTCTCTGTGTGTGTGTCTGAGAGAGATTGTGGTCATTTGTTTTTCCTTCTGGCCAGTCAAGATCTGACAGACTGCAGAGTTCTGCCCTTCCTGGCTGATACAGTCTTCCTGTTGAAGAAGCATGTTTGCAAGTGAAAATAAACTTTAGTTCTCCTGCAGGGTGTTCAAAGTGTTACCAAGCCAGCCATGAGAAACTCAGTCAAACGTTAAACATGAATGCTTGCTGCATGCGTTTAGGAGTAGATCCCAGATCACAGACTCCTCAACTATCTGACTGCTCTTTCTACATGTCTTCACTGTTTCTTTAATGTGATGGGAGAAATGATAATGGCTTTCTTCTTTCTGTCTTCCGGATTGCTGCTGTGACCTTTTGCTGTATATTATGTCTGTCAGCAGGCATGATCCCTTCCATTTCTTCTCTCCTCCCATATCGTTTCAGGGAATTATTGCTGAAGAGAACAAGAACGAGCAGCCCCAGAGTGAAGAGGATCCAGGTAAATTCAAAGAGGCTGAACTGAAGATGCGGAAGCAATTTGGGATGCCCGAGGTGGAGAAGTTGGTCAATTACTATTCCTGCAGCTATTGGAAGGGGCGTGTGCCCAGGCAGGGTTGGCTGTACCTCACCGTCAATCACCTCTGTTTCTACTCGTTCCTGCTGGGCAAAGAGGGTGAGTTATAAGCCTGCTAGTTGTTTTTCTGCCACTTCCCGTGGTCTTGGTGCAGTTGATCTTTTGTGTGAACTTTTTTTAAGCTGACAATTTTTTTCCTTTTAGGAATCCTTTGAGCTCTAGCTCAACGCATATATTGAGTCCTTGCACTCGTAGGCGCTTCAGTGATGTTTAGACTGAGTGCCTAAGGTGTTTTTCAAAACATTTCTTGAGTTGTACAAGTACACTTGAAGTTTTACTTTAACTGGATTAGAGAACCAAGCAATATTTTGGCTTCGGTGAGTTTTATTTGGAACCACTGCCAGGACCCAGCATTTACAAAGCTTGAACGCCTGAGTTGAAAGCTAATTTGCTGGAAAGAAGGAATGAAAACTTGAGCAATTGTATTTGAAAGCATTTACTGGATGGGAGATGGTCCTTTTGGAACTGCGTTGTTTCTAGTCTAGTTAATCCCAAAGATTATTTCCAAGTATTTTTGAAGAACCCAGTAAAAGTATGAAGAAGAGAATTGTCCATGTGTAAGAGGGGAAAAATGCTGCTACACTGAGACCTTACTTGCTGCTTGAGCTTTATTTCTGATTGTTTGTTGTTTTGCCTTGAATTGTAATAGTAGGTTTTTTTGAACTTTTTTTTCCCAGTTACACTGGTGATCCAGTGGGTGGATGTAACCCAGCTGGAAAAAAATGCTACGCTGCTGTTCCCTGAGTGCATTAAAGTAAGCACAAGGGACAATGAACTCTATTTTTCCATGTTTCTCAACATCAACGAGACATTCAAGCTGATGGAGCAGTTGGCTAACATTGCTATGCGGCAGCTGTTGGATAATGAGAGCTTCCTACAAGACAAGTCCCTCCCAAAGCCCAGGAAGCCTCTTAAGAACATCTCTGCATTAAAAAGGTATATGTTTCCAGCAGTGAGAAGAGAAGACAGATAACGGGATTATAATAATAAATCCACATTACTGTGTAGCTCTCAGGTGCCACTGGGGTTTTCTCACTCTAAGGGCTGCATTACTTATTTCAGTCATTAGCCCTCTGCCTGTTCTTTTTTTTTTTCATCCCAAATTGGTGCTGAATTCACACACACCCTCATGTCTTTCTGATGCATGACTAGGCACTGTCAGAAGGAATTTTCAACTAGAAACTTGAAAATCCTGTTTAAAAAAAACATGAAAGAAGAAAATTATATCAGCCCCTTTGCCTGAAGTTGAATATTTATAAAAAGTAATATATATTTGTATGGTAATAAATCTTCCCACTGGGGACTGTTCTCTGCAGTTTCAGAATCTGATGTAACATTTAAGTTTTGCAGATGCACTTGCATATTTTATCTTGTATTGCAGGACATACCTTGTCAGTGAAGCATGTCTGAAGGCTGAAAGAGGAGTCAGATAAGGGGTGGCATCTCAGTTAGAGAAATGAATACTAAGAATACACAGCACAGTCTGAAGGTTGTGGTTGGAATGAACACTTAACATTAGTGTTTGAGTGGGTTTTTCAAGTGAGAAAAAAACCTCTGGGGACTACTCTTTACTTTTCCCCAGAGACCTGGATGCTCGAGCCAAAAATGAGTGCTACCGTGCCACTTTCCGGTTGCCCAAGGATGAATGCCTGGATGGACATACAGACTGTACCTTGTGGACACCATTCAACAAGATGCATATTCCTGGCCAGATGTTTGTTTCCAACAATTACATCTGTTTTGCCAGCAAGGCAGAGGAAGCCTGTCATCTCATCATTCCTCTCAGGGAGGTGGGGATTTCTCAGCTGTATATTAAGACTACAGGCCTTGCTTGTCTTTTCTGTACTTCTAGCTTTTGTGCAGTGCTTTATAGATAATGGAGAATCTGCTAGATCCAAATGGCCCTTATCTTTGTCTTCTAGGTGACAATAGTTGAGAAAGCAGATAGTTCCAGTGTCTTGCCCAGCCCTCTGTCCATCAGCACTAAAAGTAAAATGACCTTCTTCTTTGCCAATCTGAAAGACCGAGATTTCTTGGTACAGAGAATCTCTGACTTCTTGCAGAGAACACCATCCAAGAAACCATGCAGCAGCGACAGGGAATGGAAGTGGAATTTGGCTGATCCTGGCTACGAGGTACTAATGAAATAGCTGGGAGGAGCATCTGTCAGCTTTCCAGAGTAACGTGTGTTAACAGTGCTCATTACCAGCAAATGATGTCTCTTTGTTAGACAGTCAGCAGAAGAGGGAGGCTGCCTGAGCTCAGATGCTTTATGTTCTGTTGTTCAGGAGATTCCAGAGTTGCCTTCCAGCAGCCCACTTGCGGTTAGCCCCACGTCTGCTCTCAGCAATCGGCCTGTCAACTTCTGTGCGGGGGAAGTGCCAACAGCTTCACAGGGACTACTCAAACTCTTCAGAAGAAATTCCGAGGAGCTCTTGGGACCCAAAGGGGTGAATAATATTTTGACTTAAAACAATTAACTCTAAATAGTTTGCAGTAGGTTGCAGATTTCCTGTCCTGCTCTAAGACTGAAAATGCATTTTATCCCCGGTCAATCCTGCAGTGTCACTGCTGTGTCTGTCACAACGATAGTGCTGCATAGATGTAACCTGACCGTCAGCTTACTGTATCAGTACTGAGATACCTGAGATGCTTGACTAGAGGCGGAGAAATTAGTGTTACTGTGCTTCTGGGATGTAAATTCATGTCTGTGAAGACCTACTTTTCTTCAGATCAAGAAACCAGAGAACTGGTATCTCTGCTTGCTAGTTAATTGTGTTAGACCATGTTTTGGCTTGCATGTATGTAGAGATTTGCAAGGTGTAATGCCATTGCACAACCCATGTTAGCGTTGTAAAGACTTGATTTTAAGCAAGGTCAGAACTGATTCAAAACAGTGTAGATTAGCGTACACCTGTTTATTCAGCAGGAAGAAGAAAGGCTTTGAATGTCACAATGCCTTTCTCTTGTGAAGTGTAGGCCTGAGTATACCCAGAAATTACCTGTCCTACAAATGTAAAAATGCATTAATCTCCTAAAATGGCCATGTTTGTTCCTGTGAAGGCAAAGGAGAAGATGAAGGAAGAGTCTTGGAACATTCATTTCTTTGAATATGGGCGAGGGATGTGTATGTATCGCACTGCCAAGACTAGGGAGCTCGTGCAAAAAGGAATCCCAGAGAGTCTTCGTGGAGAGCTGTGGCTCCTTTTCTCAGGTAGGAGGTTGTGCTGGATACTTCGACAGCTAGCAGAGATAAACTTTCTGCACATCTCAAAGGAAAAGGTACAACTCTTAGCTTGTTTGAGAAGAAATTATTCAGATGTTAACTCCACCTGAATGATACTTCATGGTGTTTTTGCCAAAAATGCAGTGATTGTATTCCTGAGATTACTTTCTTGTTGAGCGTAGTAGCTCTTTGGCCTCCTTTGTCTGCATTTCAGTGTTGGGACCTAGACTCTAACATGGTGATTTAACAGTGAGTTTATTACTATACCTTCATATCTATTTGTAGTTGATGAGTTCATGTAGCGCTTCCTGGCTGCTGCTTCTCTGAAACTGGGGGCATAAAATCTGTATTTCAAAGCTCAAGAGGGGGAGCAGTAATTGTTTGTCATTACAGGGGCTTGGAATGAGATGGTGACTCATCCTGGTTACTATGCGGATCTTGTGGAAAAGTCAATGGGAAAGTACAATCTTGCTACAGAGGAAATTGAGAGAGATCTGCACCGTTCTATGCCAGAACATCCTGCCTTCCAGAATGAGCTGGGAATTGCTGCCCTCCGGAGAGTCTTAACAGCTTATGCATTCAGAAATCCAACAATTGGGTACTGTCAGGTAAGAAAGAAGTCTTAGACTTGTTAGTCCTACGTGATGACCATGATTGACTTGGACTATTTCTGCAGTTTTTGGTTCAGTTTCAGACTTTTCCTTCATGCTGTCCATGTGGCGGTATGAGAGTAGGAAAGAAGCGGTAATGTTGCAAGATCTCTTAACTGTCATTTGGATACAGCACTGATATAGACTTTGCATGTTTCTGTTAGGTGTAATGACAGCGTCTTTTACTAGTTTTCCTGCTAGAGCTTTGCCTAGTTTAGCAAAAACATCTTCTGGTTTCATTAAAAGGAGCAATTAAATCAAATAAGTGATGATGCACATGGACAGTATATTGAAAATGAAGCCAGTTGCTGGTTTGTGAAACAGCTCAGTGGAAAATTCAGTTTCATTTTGTGTATTGCTCTGGTATTAGAGGTTTTCATTATGTTGTTCCATTATGACCAAATTGTTACAAAGCTTTTTATGAAAACTGAAAATTATACTTAGTCACATTGATTAACAAAAGCACTTGACAAAAAGTAGTTATATTGTTTGCTGCCTCACAAACAGAGGAACTGAAACAGGAAGGTAAATTGGCTCAAGGTCATCAGTTGACTCAGATACCAGTAAAAGCTGGAAATAGATGTGACTCTTAGTGACAGTTTTGCTGTATTCATGCTTTTTAAGTTTAGCTGACCTGTAATGACAGCTTTCATGAACATCTTCATGTTTCTCTCCTATATCTGCATATTCAACTCTGCCGGCTTGTAGGCCATGAACATTGTTACGTCGGTACTGTTGCTATACTGCAATGAGGAAGAGGCTTTCTGGCTCCTGGTGGCTTTATGTGAGCGGATGTTGCCAGATTACTACAATACAAGAGTAGTGGGTGAGTCTTTGTCAAATTCATGCTGGAACCTGGATTTTCAGCTACAGTTGCACCAGCATCTCTCAGGAACATATTGTTGTTCAGAATGAATTAAATGTGATGCATTTTACAGATGAAGCACAACCCTGTTCCCTTTAAAGTTGCAGGTGTGTGATGGAGACATAGGAGGAGACACTGCAGGCTGCCAAGGTAGTAGTACTACCTTGTAGTGACAAGGAAGATGAAGTCACTAAAAACTGGTAGCAGGAGGGACCATTAGCAGTAAGGAGGCCTATCTAGAAGAAAATTATTGGGTTATTTTTTACCCATCTGAATGATGTATTAAATCTTTGGAATAGGCTTCCAGGAAAGGTTAGTGAAAGCACCGCTTCATGGGCTTTTAAAGTTGGTCTGTATAAAGAGTATAGTTTGACATAAATACTATTATATCAGTAATCTTACACCCCTCCTTTCAGGGAAAATGCGTAGATCAATGAGAGATTCTGCTGCTGCATGCTCTGCAGTATCGGAATAGTCTCTGTCTAAGTATGTTGTTTTATTAAGAGAATGGGGAACAAATCGAAATAAATGTGTTCATTTTAGTTCTGATGTTAAGATGCTTATATGAAATTGAAGTGAACTCACACTAGTTTGTTTAATAATTTATTAGCTTGAGTATGGTACTGTGATACCACCAATTCGAGTTCTACCATTGTTTTTGTTTGTTTACCCAGGTGCATTGGTGGACCAAGGCATCTTTGAAGAACTTACACGAGAATATCTTCCACAGCTGTCAGAAAAGATGCAGGACCTGGGAGTCATTTCCACCATATCCCTTTCCTGGTTCCTCACTCTCTTTCTCAGTGTCATGCCCTTTGAGAGTGCCGTGGTCATTGTTGACTGTTTTTTCTATGAGGGAATCAAGTTTATCTTGCAGGTGTCATTGGCCATACTTGATGCCAACATGGAGAAGTTGTTACAGTGCTGTGATGAAGGGGAAGCCATGACTATTCTGGGCAGGTACCATTCGTTGTTCTTATTTATAACTGACTAGTAACGGTACCCTTTTTGTCATCATCTCTTCTACCTAATTCCATTACATAGCAGGTCACAGATAGTACTCTAGGACGCAACGTGAGCTCCAGAGAGGTTTGCTGTTGCTTTCAGCAGCAGCTGAAGTAATTTTTGGCTCAAGTATGGAGGAATGCCGTATTTCTGGAATTGTTTGCTTTGGAGCATAATGCACTCCTGCTTCTCAGTTTGAATTTGAACTCTGAAGGGTTGTTTATCTGAAATTCACAGAAGAATTCTGATCTAGTATTAAGAACAGATCCTGGAAGGAATCACCTTCTAGAAACATTAAAAAAATCAGGTATCTCCCAAGTCTAGTAAATGTTAGATTTTCTTGTTTGAAATGTGAATCTCTTCTATGTGCAGCAAGATCTTCAGCTTACTACTAGAAGCCCACTTTAAAAAGAGCAGATACCCCAAAAATAGGATGAAAATCAACTTTACTTCAGATACATTGAGGGTAGCATTGCAGGTTAGCTGGGAAAAGTTAGATTTTCCTACATGTTTAGATTAATGACACTAAGAGTTGGGAATGATGTGTTTAGGATATTACTTTTCCTGGACACTAATCCTGGACTCTTGCATCTGTTCTGTTTTTTTCCCCACAGATATTTAGACAATGTAGTTAACAGACAGAGCGTCTCTCCCCCTATTCCCCACTTGCATGCCTTACTGACGAGTGGAGATGACCCGCCACTTGAAATCGACATCTTTGAGCTCATCAAAACATCCTATGAGGTAAGGTTCTGGGTTAGTTTTTGCCCAAGAGGTTTTTCTTTACTAACATCCAGTTTTATACTTTGTGCAGCCAGAATTTTAACAGTGTTAATAGCTTGAGCTGCTCAAGGAGTGCAGGCCCAAGCCATTAATCCTCCTGTTTGGTATGAGTTGCCTAACATTGTTGGCTATTGTGGATTACAAAGAGTCTCCCCAGCACTAGTGGAGACTAAAATGAAGACTACAAATAAGTAAAAATTACAGACCAGAGATTTCTTCCTGCTTTGCCCAAAAAAGTCTCCATTCTTGTATGTAAGGATTGTCAGTGCAAAGGAGTTGGGGAGGGAAATTCAGGGCATAAATTGTGAGTTATA
The DNA here is from genome assembly GCA_008921705.1 of Burhinus oedicnemus. Taxonomy (NCBI): domain Eukaryota; kingdom Metazoa; phylum Chordata; class Aves; order Charadriiformes; family Burhinidae; genus Burhinus; species Burhinus oedicnemus. Next base: position 135,544 of record VFFE01007605.1, read on the forward strand.
CTGCAGAAACATGGCAGTATCTCAGTTCATGTACACAGGAATCCTATTCTGGGATCCACATTATAGTAATAGAAAGTGACTCGAGAATTGTGCCAGTGCTGTTGAAATACCTCTACACTGGTGGAGGTGTACCTCATTATTCGTACGAGAACAAATTCGTAAGAAATTTGTATCTGAATGATGGAAAGAACACAGGCAAGAGAACTGGTGTTTGACAGTTCTTCTGTGCTACACTGTGGTAAACGTGGATTCATTTCCCTTCATCCTGTCCCCTTCCAGCTGCTTACAGTTGGGCAGCTATCATTTTGCTGGGTATTTTGTTTGTTTCTTCAAATCTGCCATTTCTGTTTGTTCTCAGTTTCTTTTATAAAAGAGTGTCGCCAAATTCATCTTACTTGTCTGACCTAGTCAGTAGAAAAGCCTGTTAACTTTGGTGTTTCTAGCTGAGTCTCCTATGGGCCCTACTTAAAAAACAGGACTGGAAGGAGTGACAACCTGTCTATTCTCTTCTCTCTGCTACAGTACAGGATCTGTATTTCTCTTGGTCCTTTTTCAGCTGTTCTTTAGAAAGCTCTGATGTTGCATTTCTCATGAGTTCTGAATGACTTTTCTTGCAGGACAGGGCTGAATAGGGAATATTGCTCAAGTTTTTTCTCATCTTTTTGCTGCTGGTAAAAGACTTCCAGGGGTTTTAGGTCATCTCTGCGGGGATAGTACACTTGTTGAAGAACATGTAAGTGAATAGGGGTTGTTCTTTCTTTAGCAGATGATGTTGACCTGGTCTGCTTCCTTTCTTGTAGAAATTTAGCAATTTGAAGGCAGATGACATTGAACAAATGCGTTTCAAACAAAGGCTGAAAGTGATCCAGTCTCTGGAGGATACAGCCAAGAAGAGTGTGGTATGTGACACCCAGATTGAATGAGCTACCAAATTAATGGAATGTGTTTTGCTGTGAGCATCTGGAAGGTTTGCACTGTAGCAGACCCAGTTTTAAGTGACTTAAAGAATTGCAGATCATGTGAAAAACGGATTTACTGGCTGGAATAATGAATTTTCAGTTTTTTTCTTCATGTGGTTCTAGTTAATGTAATAAAATGGATTGAAGTGTGAGGGCATGATTGAATGAGATATGTGGCATAGAGGGAGATAAAAACCACTTGTAGGCCTTGTAATAGTCTCCACTGCCTAGTGCTGTCTGTTTTACTGCTTGCCTGGAATCTTTGAGAAAAACTAGCTAGCAGATAATTATTTTCCTGCCATTTAGAAAGTATGCTAGTGCATTAGGGAATCTTACAGAAGGGTTCATGGCCAAAGGGAAATATCCGTATCTATTGCAATTATCTCCCTTGTCCTAGGTGGAGAACCTCAGCTACACGTTTCTTTCACTGTTGCTTTTCAATGTATCTGAATCAAATATCTGAAGATAAAAACAAGAGGGAGAGGCAAAGCAATCTGCGCAGTCAGGTCTGCACAAACAGGAGATAAGCGCAGTAATTTTTTCTAGCTGTTCAAAATGTCAGCAGTTTCTGCTTGACCAGAAACTTATTCCCTCTAGTTTGCACTATTAAGAGGGGAGGGCGACAGCCTTACAGGAAGCCTCAGACAGAACAAAAGATGCCTTTTTGCTGCTAGGCAGTCTCTCATTTTGTGAAACGATAGGTGGCAAACCAAGTCCTGTGTTGATTCTCCTTGCACTTCTTTTCTTCTCTTCTGTGTTAAACAGATTTTTCAGTGAGTCGTATTTGATTGTTCTAGCTTTGAAATAAATTGTTCACTCTCTTTTCTCCCTAACTATAGGTCCGAGCTGTGTCTAGTGACATTGGTTTCTCTATTGAAGAACTAGAAGAGCTGTATGTAGTGTTCAAGGTAAGAAGCTAGAGTGAGGAAGAATGTGTTCTGACACAGAGAGAACAAATATCAAAATAAGTTGAAAGGGAAGCAATGACTTTGCTTTGATTCTTAATCCAGCCTATCAGAAACAGATGTGGCATTCTATTATACCTGGTTATACATGGTGCCCGTGAGACCGGCCCTATGACTATCCAATTGATTACTATTTTTTTTTTCAAAGATGGCTGAAACATGTTCACAGTGTTTGAATTAAACTTATTCAGAAAGAGATCATGAAGTCAATGGAAAGGAATGTCACATAGGACTTAGAACAGGGAGCTAGGATTGACTGTACTTCAGCGTTTATTCTCAAGTTTGCCATTGACTGGCTCTGTAATTGTGACAAAATTACTTAAGTGCTTTGCCTCTATTTGTCAATGTATGTATTTTTAAAAGAGTGATATTACCCAACTGCATTTACCAAGTCCAATAAGACTTTGAACAGAGGCAACAGTCCCAGTTATCTGTTTAAACTACCTTTGTGGAGGAAAAAACAGATTCCAGTTATTTACTTATGACTGAATTGACCTCTTTGTCACACTGTGATGAAATTACTAAAGCTAGACAATTTTCCTTCCCAGTAGTTACCTAATAATAAGGTCCCTGTGTGTATCAGACATTTTTGTTACTAGTCCCTTGGTCAACAATTTTACTGCTTGCATTGTTTCATTCAATTTTATTTCTGTCACCCATGTTTTCAAAGTTCTTTATATGTAGTATCTCAGTCTTCTGTATTGAGAAGTATTGACAATGAGTTTTGCAAATCAATATTGACAATCAGTTTTGCAAACTCGGTTGCACTGTGCGGTAGACTCCAAAAGAGAGACTTAGTTCTAAAACATGCATGTTCCCTTTGCAGTAAAGCCTGAGTGTCTTATCATTCAAACCTGAAACAATGTTTTTTGTATTTTTCACTTAAAGTTGTTCTTTATGCTTTTAATGAAATCTCTGTCTCTTCCTTCATTTCATATTACTTGGTAGTGAAGTAACGCTAGGAATAACGGGGGAGATAAACGGTGTGTCCTGAAATGTCTCTTCTCTGCGTACTCAGTGCTATTCTTGAGCTGTAACAAAGTCTCAATTCCTGTGGATTGTTGTAGCGTAGTATAATCTGACCTATTAATCCTTTCCCTCCAAAGGCAAAGTATCTGATGAGCTGTTACTGGGGAAACAATCGTGCTGCAGCTGCCCGCCGAGATCAGAGTTTACCCTACCTGGAGCAGTATCGCATAGACATGGAGCAGTTCAAAGAGCTGTTCATCAGTTTGACCCCCTGGTCCTGTGGCACACATACACCTGTGCTAGCAGGGCGTTTGTTCCGGCTTCTGGATGAGAACAGGGATTCTCTCATTAACTTCAAGGAGTTTGTGACGGGGATGAGTAAGTGGTGTTTTTGGAGATGATGGAATAGTGCAAAAATTGTTTCTGTCCTTTGAACTAAAAGGAGGTAGTGATGTTTGCACTATCATGAGGGGAGGGTGACAGCCTTACAGGAAGCCTCAAGCAGAACAAAAGATGCCTTTTTGCTGCTAAGCAGTCTCCCATTTTGGGAAGTGATAGGTGGTAAACCAACAAGATGCAGCTTTGCTGTAGATTTCTTTACTGTTTCTGCACGGGGCTTTGTGCAGTTAGTGTTTCCTCACTGCATGTGAACTCGTTCTGTTTTGAGCCTGTGAGCAGAAGGTGATTCTTTATCGTAATTGCTATTTTCTTAACTGTTTTTTTTTTTTTTCCTTCTCAGGTGGAATGTACCATGGTGACCTCACTGAAAAACTCAAAGTACTTTACAAACTGCATCTGCCTCCTGGTGAGTGATTGCTTTCATATATTGCTACTATTAAGCGTGGTCTGTTCTAACATGCAATTGAAAAGGGATGCCTCATGAATTTCACTAATGAAGTGGGTGATACTGCTGTTCAAATAGCTTAGAGATCCTAACATTTCCTTCTCTGTAAATACAGCGCTGAATCCAGAGGAGACAGAGTCTGCTTTGGAGGCCACAAGTTACTTCACAGAGGATGTTACAACAGAAGGTAATACAACACTGCTGCCTTTACCTCTCAGCTTAGGCAGGAGTTGCAGCACAAATCCATGTGCTGAGAATAGTGATTTTTTGCAAGGCATGGTCTCATGGTGACAGTATGTTACGATTGCCAGTGTGTTTGAGTTCACTGTCTGTGTTGCATGATGGGAAAGAAGTTTGGAGCCTAAACTGCTCAGCGCCCATTTCATGCAGGGCCCCTCTGAAGCACAGTTACAGACTGCTGAGGAGGAGCAGTGTGCTTTTACCAGCCCCTGTCTCCCACCATGATTTAGGTTTTTCATGCAAGTCTCATTGTCTCTCTTCTTGTTTTTGTTTCCTTCTCTGTGTCTGTCTATGTCTGGCCTTTTCTTCTGTTTTATCTGGGATATTGTACCCTCAACCCCTTTTTCTGCTGCTCAAGTATCTCCTTTTGTCTCAGAGCTGGATTTCTGCCTGCACTGTGAGTCTCAAGGTCAGTCCATGGATTATGTGCATGCATTGAGCATGGCTATAATGCTGATATCATCTGCCAGCACCAATGTGCTGTTTTAAATATTCTGAAGTTGTTGTTGCTGCTGCTCCTCTCTCGTGACACTCCCACGATGAATAAAGTGCTATAAGTAATTAAGTATCTTTCAGTATATTCTACCTATTGAGTTTCAACCTTGGTCAAAATAGGTTTCGTCTGGCTTCTTTCAGTGGAGTTGCTCTCACCCTAGAAACTGGTGAGGGAGAAACATGCTCAGAGCAGAGAGGAGGGGGTGCTAGGCTTGCTGGCCTGGGTAGATGATACCTATGCCTCCTTCACAGTCTTCTAATTTAAAGGAATAAGGTGTATGCCATTGAATTGTAAAATTGTTAACGGACTAATTTACTGTATTTCTTAAAATATAATTTTAGACATTGTCAAGTAGGAGGTCAAAGTATGTCAGTTGTGCTCAATGTTTACCAGAACATAACAATTCTCAAAAAAAAAAAAGCGAGTAAGTAGTTGTGCTGTTTGGTGCTAGATGGCTAACTTAACAGTCTGAGCTGAGCCATGATTTCCTGTGAAGTCTAGTGACAATATAGGGAACCAGAAGCGAAGTTCATGAAGTTAGACTCTGCAGATTACTCCCAAAGTGTCAGTTCAGTCAATGAGTAATGGTAAGTGTAGATATTAGTCACGTATGTGCTCAGTGGTGGTTTGATTTTTCTATTCATTATCTTACTTTGGATAACTGAACTTCTTTGTCTTTAAGCCATCACATTGCTTAGCTGTCTTTTGTACCTGTGTTTCACCCTTTCCTTTAAGAGTTCTGTCCTCTACCTCAGCTCTTCAACCCACTTTTTCAGTGTGGCTTTTTATATAGTTCATCCTGTCAGCCTCTTGCTTCCATCCTCTTCTGTTCACTCCTCCAAACATGATGTGGGAGTGTGACATCTAACTTCTATTAGATATAGTCTTGTGTAATTTTAATTTGTATATGAATTGTCTTGTGTTCTTCCTGTGTTGTATTGCTGAAAAACAGCTATTAATCATTCTTTTTAAATTCCTTTTTTTTTTTTAGAAACCCAAGAAGATAAAGGAAGGAGAAATGAGAATGGTCCAGAAAAAGGTAATTTTGTCATAAATAGACCACGTTCTTGTCTTGCCTCTCATATTATGAACTGTTCGTTGTCCTTTGCTGTATCAAGGAGACCTTTCAAAGCATCCCTTGTAGACAGAGGTAAAGTGGGATGTGAGCTGGGAAATAAATCTCTCTTACGCCTTACTGCTCTGACTCTTTTACATACCAAGATCATAACATTTGTAAGTCATGTTTGGTAAGTTGTCAACTCATAGAGTTCATTTATGAGAAGTCAAGCTGATGCAGCAATGTTAAAATTTTTGCTCTACTGAGCTGGATCAGATAAACCAGCAGAAAACAGTGCAGCCTTCCTGGTAGATGCTTTCCTGAACTGTCAATAAAACCTGATTCCAGCATGATTTTTGCTGGCACAGCATTCACTTTTGAAGTCCTGAAACCATTAACCACCTGACAGTAGTGGCTTGGTCTTGCCTTGCAGATGAGAAAGGTACCAGTCCACAGGACTATAGATACTACCTAAGAATGTGGGCCAAGGAAAAAGAGTCCAAGAAAGAAACCATTAAAGACCTCCCCAAAATGAGCCAGGTAAGAAGTGAATGTGAAGGTTCCCAGTTAGATGACTGACGGCTTAGTGCAGAATTCAGCAGTATGTGCAGCCATTTTGCCAGCATGCTCAGTCCTTGCCTGTAGATTGCCCTGCTGTTCTGGTCTGGTGAGGTTTAGAAGCCTCTAATTCCACATGTTTGTGTTGAATTCCTCAGTGGACATGGACAAACTACTGTGTTTCCACCGATCAAATGTATTTGATTCTATCTGCCTCCCAGACTAATTTTTCCTACAAGAACTGTGATCTGCGTTTTCCCTCCAGAGCAGTATGTTTCAAATATGCCATCAGTCATAAACTTGTTTGGCTTTTTTGGTTTTGCATTGCCTCGAGTTACAGCTACTTGGTAGCGAAGTATGTGGTTACAGGAAAGAGAGTCTGATGACTGGTGTGATCTTTTCTGTCTCTAATTTCTTTGATGGGTGCTACTTAAACCAGTTTGGAAATGCTTAAAAGCTGACCACAAAAGGGTAGCAGGACAAAAGTAAAACTTAAGGTTTTCTCGGCTGTGAATACGTGAGTACTCTGTTCGTCTGTCAGCAAAAAACCCCACCACTATTAAATTGCTAGCTGTGTCTGAATTTAGCCCCTACAGCAGAGTTTGCCTGTATTGCACTGTTCTGAATCAGTACAATAAGTTGCCACTTCTTTGGTGGGGAGGCAGATAAACAAGGAGTCAGTCAAGATGATGCCTGTTGCTTCATCTCGAGGAGTGTCTGGATGATGCTTTTGGTCACATGGTTTTATTTTAGGTGGTCCTGTGAGGAGCAGGGAGTTGGACTTGGTGATCCTTATGGTTCCCTTCTAGCTTGAGATATTCTGTGATCTGCCACTGTCAACTTTTTTCAGCCTGAAGTATGATTTTTTTGGTCTTTGTCTTTTAAAGGAACAATTCATAGAGTTATGCAAGACCCTTTACAACATGTTCAGTGAGGACCCGGTGGAGCAAGAGCTGTACCATGCAATTGCCACTGTAGCCAGTCTCCTTCTGCGAATTGGGGAGGTTGGGAAAAAATTTTCCAACAGGCCCATGAGGAAGTCTGAGGACTGCAAAGCAAACAGTAGCCAAGATCCTGTGAGTGAAGAGGAGTCACCAACATCTGAACAGAGTCAGAATTCAGCAGTGGAGCAGCAACCCCAAGCTGACCGTGAGGACAAAACCTGTGGAGACGCTCAGCCTGAAAAAACACAGCAGGAGAACCAAACTCCAGGAGATGGGTCAGGGGAAGGACAAGGTTCTCCTTTACAGCTGCTATCAGATGATGAAACCAAAGATGATATGTCCATGTCTTCCTACTCCATGGTCAGCACGGGCTCCCTGCAGTGTGAAGACATTGCAGATGACACGGTCCTGGTTGGTTGTGAAGGCAGTAGTTCAGCTGCCAGGTACGGTAGTACCATTGATACTGACTGGTCTATCTCCTTTGAGCAGATCTTAGCTTCCATGCTGACAGAAACAGCCCTTGTAAACTACTTTGAGAAAAAAGTCAACATTCTGCAAAAGATCAAAGATCAGAAGAAGGTAGAGAGGCAGTTCAGTTCATCCAGTGACTATGAACTTTCCTCCGTGTCAGGGTGAACTCAAGCAAGAAGGAGTTGTCTTTGGAAGATAAAACAGGGAGATAATGTGGCAGATGGCAGGATGGTTTGGTATTTTGTGTTTGGGGTATTTTTTTGTTTAATCAGAGACCAGTAACTACACAATTTACAATAGATTCCAGTCGATAAGGGACTTCTGATAGTGACTGTTCTGTGTAGGTGCTGCTTTGGCTACCCTGGCTGACAGAATTAGATTTACATTCTCAAGAGCCATTAGAACCTAATAGCCCCTGACATACAGAATTACCACCATAAATTATGCATGTCTGCCTTTTGCTATCTTTTATTTTAATGAAGTTTTATTTCAGACAGTAACTGCTCCTTGCCTGCCCTTGTTTGCTGTAGGTTCCTGGGTAACTTGCGCAGCAGATGCAGCCTGGCTTGAAACCACGTTCGCCTGTGGCTGCCAGTCTGAGAGCTAATGCAGTGTAGTCAAGTGCTATAGGACCCTGACCTATAAATAGTCTTGTAAGTTCTTCAGTGCTGTTCTGTGACTCAGCAGCTATAATGCAAATGTGCCCCGCTGCTCCCAGCACCCTAAGGTCTAAACACAGACATTTCTCAGATCTGCAGGTTTCTTTCAGATGTGATTTGGCATTTTCATAGTGTACGACCACCTTTTTTTCTCCTTCAGCATTCAGGAGTTTTCAGACAAACCTGGTTTTCTAGCATCTGCTTTTCTAGTTCTTTGAAAGCCATTGTTTTTATTTGGTCTGGGAAGCCACAAGCTCCTTGACTTCAGTGCAGAAGTAATACTAAGTCAATCAGTGGGCTCATGACAGTTATAATGACGGAATGTGTTCCTAAATTAGAAGTCGGTGAATCAGCCTCAGTGTTACAGGGCAGTGGCGCACTGGTCTGCTGGACTCTCCCTGTTGGTACAGAAAACATTAATTGTTTCTTGCTGATTCTCCGTTTTTACTAGCTAGTGATGGGTCCAATTTTTACGAGGACCCCTAAGAACACTCGATCAGTCAGCCCTTGCAAATGCGTGGGGCAGGAAAATGTGCAGGGGTGTTGTGCCACCTGCAGCTGCCCAGTGTGTCCTTTCTGAACATCTCTTGTACTAAGAGTCTAGTGATGGATGTGCTCTTAGGAACTACTACACATCAGAGGGCATTCATACCTAAAGAGGAAGAACTCAAAGCAGTGTGGCCCTCTGCCATCAGCCTGTTACGGGACACCTCAACAGACTAGATCTCTTTCCAGTTAGAGACAAAATAACTGGGAGACTGAGTGACTGCTCTTTTAAATCAATTAAGACCAGAAGACATGAAAGAGTTAACCTTCTGGTAGTAGGGTGTGTGCTCGGAGGAAGGAGAATTAATGCTGTTCCTACAGTTAAATTCATCTCAGTACACAGGCATCTGCCTTGCAGGGCCAGAGCGAGAGATGCTGCTGCTCAGCAAGAGCAGACCCTGCACTGAAGGCAAAGGTTTGCTACAGCTTTTGGCTGGCATTTGGAGTATAAAGGGTGGGAAGGACACGTTCGGTTGGATGTTCCCATTTAACACTACTTGGTGTGCTACTCAGTGTTAATTCCTCCTTGTGACATTCTCTGTATGTATTCACAGCTGGTACATATTTCTTATTTCTCTGCCTCCTCTGTCCTGTGTCACTGGAGAGCAGCCATTAGTAAAACTGCTTTTACTAATTATTCAGTAATTTATTGTAATTTTTTAAAAAGTACAAATAATACATGTGATTTTACACTGTCTGTCTGTCTTATCTGTCATGTACTCAATAAATGAACCAGAGTCCTACAGGCTACCTTGACTGCCTTTTATTTCTCTGAGCTCATGGAATATTGCTGCTGCTTTGTCCATGGCCGTTACCTACAAGAGCAGATTTGGTGTGGCTGGAATCTGGCTTTTTTCTTTCTTTCCTGTTTTCTTTTTCCTTTTTTCTTCTTTTCCCTTTTTTCTTCTCTCTTCCCCTCTTCTCTCTCTCTCTTTCCCCGCCCCCCTCCTTCCCTCCTTCCCTCCTTCCCTCCTTCCCTCCTTCCCTCCTTCCCTCCTTCCCTCCTTCCCTCCTTCCCTCCTTCCCTCCTTCCCTCCTTCCCTCCTTCCCTCCTTCCCTCCTCTCTTTTTCCTTTTTATTTAAAAAAAAATCATTGATCTGTATATTTACTTTATATCTAACACAGATTGACGCAGCTTCAGGTAGGTGCAGACACGGTTATTGATTACGCCGGTGCAAACGGGATGTTTTTCCTGCTGGAGGAAGGTCACTGTCACCGCTCGTCACCAACACGCACCAGAGCTGCCCCTGCGGACGGCGCCGCCAGGCGCTGCCTTAAGTCTTCCCCTTTGAAGGCAGCTCAGGCCAGTTAATTGATTGTTTTAAGACAGGGTAAGAGGCTGCTTGTAACACAGCCTGACGCCCTAGCTGGCGCGGTCTGTCCCTATCGATACCTACCGGTCGCGATAGCTCCCCGCTGCGCGGCACCGGGCGGGGGCTCGGCGGACTCGGGGGCAGAGCGGGAGACTCGCTGGTAGCGGGGTGTCACGTGGCCGGAAGGCGCGCGCGCGCGTTGCTATGGCGAGGGCGGGCGGCGGGATGGCGGCGCGGTTCTGGGCGCTGCGGTGCTGCTCCTGCCGCCTCTTCCAGGTGCAGCAGGTGGGTGCGGGCCGGGCCGGGCCGGGGAGCGGGCTGCGGGCCGGGACTGACCCCCTGTGCGCCCTCCTAGGCCAAGCGGAGCGGGAAGTGGAGCTGCAGCGTGTGCGGCCAGCGGCAGGCGGTGCAGAAGGTGAGGGGCCGCGCCCGGCGGGGAGGCCTGTGCGGTGGCGATGGGAAGGCCGGCGTGGTGGGGGGGAGCCCTGTGTGGCAGTTAGCCCTACACAGGACATCACGGGCTCGGCCATATGTGCTAACTTTAGTTAGCACCTCACTATTACCCGAGGTGGAGCCTCACTTCGGGCTGTTTCCTTCTGGCTGCTCCCTAAGCCTTGTGTTTTTTGTTTTGTTTTGTTGTTGGTTTTTTTTTTTTTGCAGGTTTATGGCCAAGGGTCTGGCCTAGACTGTAGGCACCATGTCCAGAAATTAAACTTGCTGCAGGGTGAGGCGGAGGAAGCAATTGATTGGACATTTCGGTAGAGTGTTTAATCTTTATCGGCTCGTTTCTTTTGATCTGCTACAGTTGATGCACCTCTTCACAGCTCGCAGGAGGGTTGCTGTCCTGTTGTAAAGCCATGACATGTGCCAGTTTTGTCGTCACCTCATAGGAACAAGCTGGTTGTTGGTTTTAGTGTCCTGGCATGTTTCTTTTGACAAGGAATTTTTTCAGAAAAGTTTAGCTCATCAGTAGTGTGTGTTGGCCAGGTCTTTTTACCCCTTAAAATATATGCAATAGGGTTTGGTTTGGTTGTTGGTTGCTTGTTTTTTTTAAATTGGTCTGTCTTATTTACTGTTTGATGAGCTGACTGTGGAGGTGTCCATCTTACAGACTGACAAGCAGTGCAGAGGTGCATCCTCAGAGAGAAAACATCCTCCCCTCTAAGCTGGTGCTGTCTAACTGTTGGCATTCAGGGGTTCCACACTGTGAATCTGTTGAGTAATCTCTGCTGCTATTGATAAAAAGACTTGTGTAGTGCAAACAGTTGGGTGTAATTCCTGCTGGGCTGGAAAATCTGAGTAGCTCTTTCCTGTTTATTTCATTCCTGAATCTGTTTACAAATTGCCTAATCATGAACTGGTCTTGAACTGGTCCAGCTTCCTTTTTACGCGAGGTTATTTTCAGAAATCGGTCAAAGCTAGTTAGATAACTTAGTTGTGTGTATGCAGTGCTTCAGGGTTAAGCTTTGGGAAGAAAACTCATTGTTTGTTCACTTTATCAAAAAGGGTTGCTATTTCTATTCTCAAAACATTGTGAAATTCAACACATTGTGAAATAACTTCCCTTTTTCTTTGGTTGCTTGGGATGTAATTAGTGGGTTTAAGCTGTTGTCCCAAAAGACACACTGTTATATCCCTACTTGTGATCAATTAGAATTTATCATTAACTGATTAGCGACTTTAGATCAAACTTGCTACTCTATTTGGATAGAAAGAAAAAGGCTACCCTCTAACTAAATTTTTTTCAAGTATTTGGGCAGTATATCTTGCAAATCCTTCATTTGACATCTGCTTTTCTGTAGATCCTTTTTTTCTGACATGCTGCCTGTCCAGTGTTCCTATCCATGCTTTCCATCCAATCCCTTGTGCTATGACTAGGTGATTTGAAAATTATAAATCAACAGACAGACGGGTGTTCTGGAAACTCTAAACATCTATTTTAGGTACGTAGAAGAATCTGTAAATGACAACAAAAATACAGCAACCCAATGTGAAGACAGTTCGGTCCAGCAGGTAAGATACCTACAAAGCTGAGGTACGTTCCGACCCCTGCTGACCTATGTGAATCAAAGTGAAATCGGTGATCCCTTTATATGGGTTCAGACAGCTGAAATAATGGATATAATCAGAGAGGCTCCAGCAAAGAGAGTGAGATGTATACAGAAGCTCTCCGCTCCACCAGGATACTGAACCTGGGAACACGATACAGAAATATGTCCTAAACCGACTTGTGATTTGAGACATTCAGCACATACATAACAATGCCAAAAATGAGAACCCTGTATTTTGCTGTTTTCAGTAATTCTCTGATGTTGTAGGAGGGAAGGGCAGAAGTTAGTCGCTGGAGTAAATATCTGGACAAGGACAGTGAAGACCAGGAAGATGGGGAGGAGGAGGCAGGTACAGAAAGGCAGCAGTTCTGTTCCCGGAGGAAGAACACTGTGGAAGAACAAAGGTACAGAAAGAACTTTTTTTTTTTTAATTCCTGCCCCCAAGCGGTGACATTTGGTTTGGAGGTGTAGAAATTAGCTCATCTCTGATACCTGAACAAAGTACGGGTTGCAGTGTATGACCTGACCTGAGCAGGGATTTGGTATTTGGGGGTAAAACTCCTCTTATTGCTACAGCCATGCATTTTATGAACATTTCTGCTGATTGGGGGGGGGGGGGTGGAACACAAAAAACCTCACAGTGGAGCTAATCTGTCCTCTTTGTGAATGGTTTTCTTGGCCAGGAAACGGCAGAAGAGCTTTCTGTCCAGTGATGTTCAGGAGTACACAGAGGAAAATGGAGTTTTCCAGCTTGCCTACCAAGCCAAAAAGGTTAAAACCTCTGACGTATTTTAGAATTTAGTTAGAAGATTCTTCTCGCCAGTAAAACAAAACAGTGTTCTCCTGACCTCTTTTGTGTCATCATAATTTTGAAGTTTCACGAGTCTTCCTCTGCTCTTCTGTTTGAATGACTGGGGAGGAGAAGAAGAAAATTGTGTCAGGATTTTCTCTCTGAGAGGTTTTAGTCAGGCAAAAGCTATGCCAATTTGTGTAAGCTGCGTAGCTGAGCTGGATTCCTCTACGTTGTGAACTATGCTGCTTTGCCTTACTGAGCAGTGTCACCTGTGTTATATGCAGTTACTAAGGCTACTGTGATTACCTGCAGTGCCAGTAAAGTTGGCCTGAGTCTTCACAGCCCGGAGTTCACAGGCTCACCCAGCGCATCAGCCTCAGCTCTGCCTCAGAGGGCTGGTGAGAATTTGGGTGCATTTGAAAGACCTGGGTGCTCTCTCTTTGCCTGTTTCTGTGCAGCTTGGCTGTATCTGCTGGATTTATAACCAAGCTCTCTTCCTTCTTATAGTGCAAGAAATGTGTAGTAGCAGTGGCTGATCAAGATGATGGAGATGTTGTTTCTGGGTACAGTATGGTTCCTGCTCTCTGTGCGTCCATCATGCCTGAGGAGAATACACAAACCCCAACTGCTTGTACCAAACCCTCGAAGTGGGAAAAATTTCTCTCATGTTCTGACAGCTATAGCAAAAATGCTGCTAGGGTCACCTTGTCACCACAGGAGGGCAGTGGAAGGTTGGGGCTACACAGCACCGCTGCAGCAAATGCTGGTGTGAGCAGTAGATGCTCAGAACAGGCTGGAAGAACCCTACCTCGAGGTACGGGTTTTGAATTTAATAAGTGTGTTGCTAGAACTGAGCACCTTGCCTCAAAACTGCCTGACACCATGGTGCCCAGCACCAGTTGCTCAGTTGAGGAGGATGTGTTGTTCAAAGAACCTCAAAGCCAGTTGATAAGGGCAGGATCTGGTGTCCTAGAGACCACTGCAGGAAGGTGCTGTTTGGATAGCACGAGGAGGGCAAACACCTGTGTTAATTGTTACACCAGGCCAAAGCCTAGCAGTGTTTCTTGTGAATACCTCTTCTGCACAGGTGAAGAGTTTGATGATGATCTCTGAGATGTTCAGGTATCTTTGGCATTGCTTTCTTGTTTGTCTCTACAATGTATTTGGTGTGCTGAGGCAAGATTTTGACCTGAAGATAGCCTTACAGAACTGCACTTATTAAAGTTGTTTACTTGCTCTATGGCTGCATTTGAGGGAAGGGTATGAATGAGGGTGGAAGACAGCAGTATAACTAGGGTTACAGAGTGTTATCTAGAAAGCTCATCAGCTAGAAATAAGAATGGAAATAGGTCAGCTGGGGGGGGGGGGCAGGAAGAAAGCTCCAAGGATTCCTGGTCATTACAATTAAATTCTGTGATTAATTCCCCATTACAAAGTACAGCTACCCCATGCTACCTCTTTGTTTAGGTCTCCCATAGCAACCCTTTCTCCCAGAGCTGCAGAGCAGGCTTCAGAGCCAGCAAAGCATTTATTTCTCTTCAGAAGTGTAGCCCTAAGGGGGTACACCAAGCTATGTGCAAAAAGGCAGGCCAGCAGTCCTTGCACAGGGAGCTGCTTGATGAAATCACATGCTCTTAGCCTAGTCCCTCCACTCTTAACTAAGTAATACAGCTGTGGTACTTAAAACACTCACACAGACTCATCACAGGAACTAGTATTTATTTTTCCTCCATTCTACAAGCACTTTGGAACATGAGACAGAAACCCTTAGCAGGAAGAAAGATGAACTGCTGAGTAAGTTGTACCGCATTGTTTGCTTTCAGTTAGAAGGAAAGTGCTTTTTGTTACACAGACTACTACAAGTGAGGTGGCTGCTTGGAATACTGGATGGCATCTAGTGCTGCCCCGATGTCACAGTTCTTTGTCTGCAGGAGTCGAGTGAGCCATCCACCCTCATCAGAGAAGCCCATGGAGAGCATCTGGGACAGAGATTCAATGAGACGAGGGTCTGCTTCTGTTAAGAGAAGAATAATTTAAAGTTGAAACATTTCACGTAATTGGCAAACCAGCCAAAGCTTTAATACCACACAGTAGGTACAATGGCACTAGTCCTATAGCAAATCTAGCATAGCTGGTTAAATGCTAAAAGACATGCTCTCCTTTGTCTCCCAGGAGGGCAGATGTTTGAGATAAAAGATACATAACCAGCTCAAAAAGCTGCTGAGTCAGACACAGCTGGCCTTGCTGTAAGACACTGTGCTGTTGATCTCAGTTAAGTGGCCTGGCAGACTGTTACTGGCTCCCACCAGAAAAATGCTGTCTTAAAGTCACAGGATGTACTAGTTTGCATCCTGCATTAAAGGGCTCTCTTGAAGAGTACATAGCAAGGACATGATTTAGGATACCACCTTTTTTGAGACTAATATGCCATTCAAGCAATATAAGGTCAGAAGTCCTGTTAAGACTTAGCTGCCCACACTCAAGAGGAGAACCACCTGACCGTTTCTAAAAGGGTGCAAGAGCTGCCATATCTGCTAACAAAGTCATGGACAAGTTAGCTGTAACTTATGTGACCTTGATTTCTACCATCTCTAAAAGCAGGTCTGCTTATGTCAGGCAATTTGACAGTTCCTGAGTGAAAGTTACTCCCAGTTATGAAACCTGCATTCATTCTCATACCTGGTGGGAGATGTGGGTAGAGTGCAGCTTCTCGCAGTCCTGTAGGTCCTGGCTGGGGAGGATCCTGAGATGCATCCAGGGAGCTTGGACCCTCTGTCTCTGGCATTTGCAGAGACTGCAGTTCACCTGTGGAAGGATCCACTTCTTTGGAAGATAAGTGAGTCCAGTCCTCTTCACCCCCTGATGAACTGCTGGACTCACTGTGTTCCTGAAATGGAAAGAAAAAAGGTCCAGATGCTGCAGTGCTTTCCAGGTAGGATGCATCCTCCTACTATCTGCCTTTAATACAAAGAGTTACATCCACAAGAAGTCCCACCACCTTTGCTATAAACCAGTAAAGTGAAGGTGCTGTGTATCTTCATCTGCTGACATCTTTATATTCAATCCCACAATGCATACTAAATGATTATCTTCCTTTCTAGTAAAGCTGCAGCGAGCATTATTAGTGTCATAGTTCTTGTACCTGCGACTGTAAGCTGCTGTCTTCCATCTGTGTGGGCACAGGATCTATCACCATGTCTTGTATCTGGTCTGCAACAGCATTCACTTCTGTAGCAGAATCTGTGTTATTCCAGTCTGGCTTGGTCTGAACATTCTGGTTAAGAGTACTGCTGCTTGATTCAGCACTGTTCTTCTCTTGATTGGGAGAAGCAGGAGTCACTTTGCTTCTCTGTCCTCCATGTTCCACATCAATATCAACTTCAATACCTAGAAATGCATTTGAGATGGAGAAAGTCTTAGAGGTTTTTTTCCAAAGCACAGTCCTAAAAGAGCATGCATCAATCCTAGCCTAAATGCTATAAGGTTTCTGTAATCCTGTAGTTTGCCACGTAACATGTAAGAATTAAAAATGCAAAGCATTCTTTAGACAAAGAATAGCTAAGCACCAAATAGTCATCTTCCCCTAGATAGACAAGCCATACATTTAGAGGGTCAGGGCAGAAGTTATCTATGTCCACATAAGCCAGGGAAAATCCTGAGGCACCACTGACTTAAGAGTCACAGTGGTGACAAGTTTATGAAATCTTTCCTCATTTCCTCCCAAAGGAGGGCTCTGAAAAGGTGTAAGTGGCTGTTCTAAGCCTAGGCACTGTTAGTACCAGGAGTAAATTGAGGCTTGGTAGCACGAGGTAGTTCCAGTATCAGTCACAACAGCTGACTGCTGCTCCTGTTAAAAGGACTTTTAAGCCAGTCTCAGGAATTGGGATAACGAACTGTAAGTCACTTACCCAGGGGGCTCAGAAAAGCTGCAACACTCTCCCCAACATTCTTTAAGAAGGTGACGTTGGGGTCCTGAGGCTGGCTGTTAGTAGAAGCTTCTAGAAAAACAATTTCTGTTAGCATACATAAGAGCTCAGAGGGAAAGAGCACCTATAGAGTGTATCCCCGTGAGATCTTCGTGCTCATTTCCTGTCACTCACGTACACTGCACAACAAAGGCAGTATCGAGACAAAAAAACCTAACTCTGAGCTACCTCTGGAACTGAAAACCAGTGGCATTAGCATTGTTAAGGCTCATTAGCCATGCTGAAAGGCAGATCTGGAGTAGTGACATGCTTGACCTAACAGCTCAGTTTTGTTTGGTTCCAGATACTCTCTGCATTCTCATCTACTGCATGGGCCCAAACATGCCTTAAAACAATCCCAGTCTACACTCAAAGGTGATGATTACTTCAGCCAAATTAGAGTAGTTCCTATGTCTATTTTTCCACCCAGATTCCACCCTGTGCTGCAGAACCTCAGCTACTCTGGCTCCACCACCATCTTGTTTACCAGAGCACCTCCTCTTACCTTCTGCAGTGGGTGGACTGGAGGCTGCAGCACTGGCCTGGGCTTGTTCCGAGTTCTGGCATGGAGCTGCAGGGCCAGGATATCCCCAGCAGTGCATCCATGGGAAGGGTGGAACACCATGCCGCATTTTACGGAGCCAGCGTCCTCGGGGAAGCCACTGTAAAGGGTAATGTTCATGTGACTCTGTTCACACAGATTCTGAGTAACTGGAACTTATGACTTAAATGTGAGGAATATCCCATTCTTAAGTTCCCCTCCATAGATTTTGCTCACCTCAAACGGATTCAGCAGCGGACTTTGAAACATCACCATGTTGTGCTCCTTGTGGATGCCTTTACCCTCACAGGTGCTGCACAGGTCATAGTCTGGACAGACAGTGCACTTGAACCTGGCACCCACCACTGGCCCTTCACAGCCATCACAGATGACGTTGGGGTGCACCATGTCGCGGGGAGGCTCCTGGCTGCACTGCGAGCGATGTTCCCGCCTGCACTCCTTTTTCTCTATTAAGGAAAGGAAACTTTACATCAAAACAAGGTTACTATTTAAAGGCTGGAAATCAGGCAGAGAAGGAAGCGCAAACAGCCCTTGTCAGAGCAGTATTGACTTACTAAGCCAGTTTATTTTTACACTGGCTGCCAAACACAAGCTGGGGGCATGTAAGAGAACTTAAACCAAGTGCGAAGGGGTTTCGCAAAGATACCTGCTCCTCAAACTGATGAGCATGCCTTATCCTTAACAGTCTCTGGGCATGTTTATTTTAGATTAGTACAGCACTACCCCGTTTGGCTTCTCATCCTACCTTCCAAAGAACTGCAAGAACAAAATGTTTCTGGAGAGGGAGTTAGGAAGAAATGCCAGGAGGCATAACACATGAGAACAGGGACAACAGCGCTGGCTCGTGTGATTCATTAGATGGACAGATAAAGCTTTGCAGGTATCTACGTGAACAGAGGGGACTAGGGAGCAACTATGTGCTGAAGAATAAGCTGGAATTAAGGCTTCCCAATGCACTGTTCTGAATATAAGAGATACCGGTGCTAGTCTAGCGTTTCCAGGGAGCCAGCGTGACGACAGTGGCTCGCATTGGGCCAGCTGAGATGACAGGGCTAGGAGGAAACTTGTGATCCCTTTACCCCAGGGAGGATTCATATTCTGGTGTATCACCCTGCCCTTTATTTCACCTCCCCCCTGAAGGCTACAGGTTACACCAGGCCCTTGAGGACAAGGGCAAGGGCCAGGACTTGCCTCTCCCATTTTTGCAGGCCTGCTACCGCCCCTGGGAGCTGTGCGGGGTTACCTTTGATGTAAACGCGAAAGACACCGTCCTGCACGTAAGGCATCGCCATCTCCAGCTCCTCGTCGGTGGAAAACGCGATCAGGTCCCCGTCTTCATCTAGAGAGGGCAAAGCGCAGCATTAGGCGCCCGGTCAGGTGTCACGGGAGGGGGCGGCGGGGACACCCGGGCGGCCCCGTGCCCCGAGACCTTCCCGCTCCCAGGGACGCCGGGGCCTGACCCGGTGCGGGGGCGGCCCGGCCGGCGGAGAAGCGCCCCCCCCCCCCCCGCCGCCGCTCACCCTTGTAGTGCATGCGGAAGGCGGGCGGCGGCCCGGCCCGCAGCAGCCCCTGGAAGAGCTCGGCGACGCGGTCGTGGATGGCCTGGTAGCGGGCGGGCGGCAGCAGGGAGAAGCGGCGGATCTCGCGGGCCGCCTCCTCCTTGCCCAGCAGGTAGGCTTTCACCGTCAGCGCCGCCATGGCTGTGGCGCAGCAGGAATTGCCGTCGGGGGAACCGGGAGGGCGGAGCAGGCTGCGGGCGGGCGAGCGACCTGGCGACAACCGGGCCCTGCGCCGCCGCTTTATAGCGCCGCGGCCAGGCCCCGCCCCCAGCGACAGGCCCCGCCCCCGGATGCAGCCTCAGTGTGCCCGCCCAGCTCCAGGCCCCGCCCCCTGCCCCTAGGCCCCGCCTCCTGCCCATCAGGCTCCGCCCCCCGGTTGGGGCTGTGCCGGGGTCCAGGCTGCGGGCCGGGGTCCCGGCCATCCCCAGCGCGACGTTATGGCTTCCGTTTTCTCCAGCGCAAAGGGGTAAACGCTCGCCGGTACGCTTCTTGCAGCTGGAAACATCTGTGAATACTTGCAAATGCCCGTGTTTGCTCTCTGCCCTGCTCGGCCCCCATGCGCAGTACCTGTGCCCGGGTTGGCATCCCCAGGTGGTTTGGGGGCGCAGGGTCACGCTGATCACAAGGGCAGCGGCAAGCAAGCGCAGCGTCGGTACCTTCTGGGCGGCCGCATGGCCTCCGAGACCCACCGGTGGGGCAACACAACCGCAGGTCTGCTGTGCACCACGGGGCAGCCCCCGGCTGAACTGGTCCCCATCGCTGCCTGGCAGCAGGTCCCAGCATTAGCCGGGGCACGTGCTAACGCAGCACTCGGCCGTCCCGGTCCTGCTCGTCACCTCCGTCTTCTGCATCGGGGCGAGCGGGGCCAACCCCAGGCAGCATGACGGAGGTGGGAGCCGTGTGGCTGCCCGGCTCCTGCCAGGGTGGCAGTACCCATCGGAGGGGTTTGCATGCTCAGCATGGCAGGAATAAATGACTCCTCAGCTAACGCTCTTCCCTGAACCCAGTGTTTCGGAAGGGGGGGGCTAAAAATAAAGACACTAGTATAAACACAAGTGGCATTAAGGAGGATGTTCTGAGGGCTTTCCGAGTTGGTTGGCAGCAGTATGTTTTTTGCAGATCAGATACAGTTGACAGACCTCTTCATCTGGCCACAGGAGAGTCCAGCTGGCAGAACACACCGTCTGTGCCGTCCAAGTGTAATTAAATAAAGATGGATCAATGATTATTAAGTTCCTCGTTGGTGTTAATTTCCTCTCACCCGAGGGCCTGACCGTTCTGACTCTCAGTGACATATTTCTTGATACAAGATAATAAAAAATTAGGAGAAACTGTGTCATGATTTATCGTCTTCTGCAATCCTGAGAAGGATAAGTTTTAATTTCCACAGTGGGGAGGTAGTTTGTTTCTTGACCTCAAGTATATATGTTAAAACACTTGGCTTTCCATATAGATACATTTTTGGCATATGTGTGGCAATTTTGAAATCACGATACTTTTCTGGAAAAGAGTATTTACAGGGGGAATGTTGCCCTTTTTCACCTAAAAAGTTTTCTAGGTATTTCAATTTCTAGGTATGACATGGCCATCACCTTGAAGTGATGAGTTAAAGTTTAAACATAAGCGGATTCGGGTTTAAGCATAAACGATGCTGAGCAGGGAATGATTCACCAGGTTTTACAGCATGAGATATCAAAAGGTTTGGGTGCACAGCAAAGCTGTATCGCATTCACCTTCCCTTTTGCCTCTTTGCTGTGTGTATCCTTATTTCTGAAAGCATCGGTGAAAGTTTCTGGCTTGACATCATTGAATTTTATTTTTTTTTCCCATAAAATCAGAATTGGGACCAGCGGTAGCAGGGCACGCAGTCAGGACACCCTGCCAGTGTTGTATCTGCCTTGCCAAGCATCACCTCCAGCATGTCCATATTGTGTCCTATTTCTGAGGACCCCAATGGCCACTTTTGGTCTCATCTGTAGAGCCAAAGACTTGTCTTTTGGGGCCCGGGCCCAGCACATCCATTCATTAAGCACTGAGTTGCTGCTGACCCAGACAGGACCGATTCCTTATTCCCCTCTCCCTCACTGCCTGGGTGTTTGAGGCACAGGGGGTTGTCCTCAATTTGCTGGGTCTTTTCAAGTCGGTTGTGTCTCCAGATTAACTGATGAATTTATAATCATCAGGCAATGCACTAAACTAAAACCAGCAATCTAAGTTTTCCTCTGTGTGAACTGTAATCCAGTTGGCAAATATGGAAGGGGCCAAAAGCCAGAGGGAATTTCCTTTCTCCTGGTGGGGCGTGCTGAGTCATGCTCAGCTTTCTGGTCATGACATCATGCACTTCTACAAAACATAAGGAAAACAAGGCTTTCACCAGCCTGCTGTCAGCTTAGCTCACCGATCACAGGACAGGAGTGACTCAGTGAGTCGTCCCCTCCTCCTCCTCGAGGTTGGGGATTTCCTCCCAGTGAGCCCTTCTCCGGAGCAGACCTCAAACCTTGTTCTCCGGTTCTCCGGTGTTTCCTATTGCCCCCAGCCCTGGGATGTGCCTCTGGGTGGTTTCTCAGCCCCCTGGAGAGGCCGAGTGAGAAGCTGGGCTGTATTCCCACAGACACTAACTTGAGATCTTTTTCCCTCTGTTTGCTGGAGGATGGGGGTTTTGGCACTCTCAGCGTGAAGCACTGGCTGCGTGGATGTTTTCTTATGGTTCGTTAGGAATCCCATAGCATCAGAGCAACCCCTGCCCAAAAAGTGGTTTGTCAGCCCTAGCTGCTGAGCAGCCAGCGACGCAGCTGGATGTAGCAAAGGAACAGCAAAGGGGATGGGAAAAAAAGCTGCTCGAGTTTAAAATTTCAAGGTTACAGAGGCAAAGCTCAAAAAGGAGCAATTAGCATCCCTGCAGTGCTCTGCTTGCTCTTTACGCCCACTTGCTGCCGGGAAGTGTTTAAAAATATTTGGTGAGATTCTTGCTCTGCGGGCACAATCACCAGAAATCCTCCTTATGTCCAAACTTTTCATGTTTGCAGTAAAGTCCCGGCAGGATGCAGTGGGGGCGGGGGGGATTCAGTCTTGTCTTTGCTTGCAAACCACAACAGAGGCTGATGATGATTTTCCAGAGGCAGTTCTTCCCCAAATCTTTGTTCCAGCCTGAGAACCCCTGGCACTGCACCGGCACTCCTGGTGGGGTTTGGCCCACCTGCACCCCCCGGCTCTGGCGGGACGGTGTGCGGTGATGGAGGGACGGCGCAGAGCCACAGTGGGTAGGTGCTCGCCAGGCTGGACCGGGTGCCACGGTCCACACACTCCTTCCAGAGGCTTCTGGAGAGGTGCAGGATCCTCCGGACGCGTAGGGTCAGACGCGGGTGACTCAGCCCAGTCCCGTGACGGCTTCCCTCCTCCGCCAGCCCGGCAAAAACACTGTCGGCCGCCTCGGAGGCAGAAACCCTCCTTCTGCAGAAGGGAAAGCCAAGGAAGGTTTTTTTGCTGTCTCATTTTTGAGGTTGAGTTTTCCAGAAGGTTAGCTCTGCCACGTCAGGTGTTGACACAGGCTCAGCACCGTTGCTTATTGGTGACACGGAACTTCTAAGGACAGAAGACTCTGGGACAATTTTTTCACTGAGACAGAACAGCAGATAGGGAAAGTGGGTGGAGAGCACAAAGTACAAACCTGTTATGGGTGTCGTGCAAAATATGTAAGGATTTCATGTTCCCAAAGGTGAGAAGGCACTTTTTGCAACCTACATGAATTGCTCGGGGTGAGCGTTGCTTTGAGAACCTGACTCGCAGCTTTTGCCCTGAATTAGAGCATCGACACGTCAACATGTCGAAGGTGAGCACCCTATTGTGATCTTCATCTCCTGTGGCTAAGGAGAATTTGGAAACATTCATACTGCAGTGAAACAAGCCCTGGTGATGTTTGAACACAGCCACCCGTAAAACACATAGAAAATGAAGTTACTTTGTTTTATGGGAAAACCAGCAAGCGCTCTTTGCTTGAAGCAGCCCGGGAAGGACCAAGCCTGATGGGACAGATGGGCCAAACTCCAGAGCCAAGCTCTTTAGAGAGCCAGATAAAATCAGCTATAAATTTGGGTTACATTTTATAACTAGACCTAACAAATGTTTTTGCTTTCTAATTTTTGTAACGGCCTGTGGTTTGCTATCGGAGTGCTTTCCGTGGAAGGCCCTCATTTCTGCAGCGTGCTCAGTATTGCCAACATCAACTGTTCAAAGATCATGAGATCACCTTAAAAAAACATCTTCACTTTATCTGCTGCTGGGGTTTTGCGTCTCTGCAGTTCATATTTTAAACTTTGCTTGGCAAAAGGACCAAGGCTCAAAAGTTGCTTTTTAAAAACAGAATAAAAGCCAAAATCAGAGTAGGAGGGAGAGACTTCAAAAATAGAAGTCAACTTTGCAGGTCTGATATAAAAATCACAAGTGCTGACAATTTTGCTTTGTCCCTCTTTTTTTTCCACGAGAGCCCAAGGTTTTTGTCATGCGAGGGTGGTATAAAGCTCATTCATTTCTTCAGACTTTTATGAAGACAAAGTGTAACAGCAGAAATTAGATTAAGCTTTATCCTTGGGAAAGAGTCTAATTAATTGTCTTGGAGAGATTATTAATGTTATTCTGTTCTGTTCAGCTGCAGACACACCACATATCCCGAGCAGTAGGAGCATTTTGCACATCTGAAAATAAATGCCCAACATCTAATGCACTAAAATGTGTCATGTTATTTCTCTAAACTCTTTAAAGGCAGCTGGGCTTCACACGCCTTTCCCACAAGCAGCTCTGACTTGTCTGCCACCTCTGGAGGGTTTTTGCCATTAATTCCTGGGAACTCTCTGTTGGCTCCTGGGTTTGACACATAGATTTAAGGTGAGAAAGCAAGCAGGCTGGGGGGGACAGAGCTTCTGGAGCTTGTTTTCTTTGCTCTAATGGTGAAAACGCTCTTGCTGGTGTGGTTGAGGCTCCACCTGCAGCCGAGGAGCGAGTTACGGGTGGGTGTGCTGGGTTGGGGCTCTGAGCCTGGGGACGTGGCTGCTCTCCCTGGCACCCATCAGGCGCTCCAGGGCCGGACTGCTCTGAGACAGGGGACGTGCTGCTGGCTCACCTTCCGCAGGTGATGGTCGCTTGGGCAATGCCTTGCAAACTCCAGGTGAGGAAGCACAGGCTGGCCTCCCTCTTTTTTTTTTTTTTTCCC
>VFFE01007605.1:160653-226704 GCA_008921705.1 Burhinus oedicnemus
TTTTTTTTTTTTTTTTTTTTCCCCCCAAGACGACTTCTTCTAAAGTGTCAGGGTTGTTTTGAATTCTGATCCTGTCCTCCTGCTTGCTTGCAGTCCCTCTCAGCTTGGTGTAGCCTTCAGAGGCAATCAGCATGTTTTCTCTGCCATCGGCCGAGTTGTGGATGAAACACCGAGGGATATCAGATATGGGATGGGTTCTCCTTGAACCCGCTTTGGTAAGGTCCTCCCAGTCTGTGGTCAAAGAGCAATGACCAGGTCGCTGGTGGTCTTCTCAGCAGCGGTGCACCCACCTTCAGGTGGCTCAGTCCAGCCCGTGCATCCGTGCTGTGTTATGGGGATGTCCCGTGAAGCACTATCAGAGGTCTCTCTGAAATCTTTGTTTCTTCTCCCCTTCCTGTGAGTCCTGGCACCCTGTCGCAGAAAGAAATATGATAGACTTGATGTGATTTGTTCTTCATAAGTGGAGGTTAGCTCTTGCTCAAGTTCTCCTTGTCTTCTAAGCACTTCAACTGAAGTTAAGGTGATTATTCTGTAATTTCCTGCATCGTCCTTATCCCCGTGCCTTTATTTCTCAAAGACAAGCTTCAAGTTTGCCAGTCCTCTGTAATGTCATTTGCCCCCCATGAGTGGCTGGAGATAATTCCCAGTGATCCTGAGCTCCTCGTACCATTGCATTCAGAGGAAGGCTGGCAAGGTGTCCATGTTGCCTCCAATGGGGAATAAAATGATATTAAGACACATGTAAAGCATCACAGAGCCTGCTTGTCTTCCTGCTCTGTGTCGGGAGGACAAAAGAATTAGTCGAAAGAAAATAAACCAGGTCCGACCAGCTCTAGAGCTGCTTTTCTGTGACCGATGCAGGGTTTGTTTACCCGCTAATGGTGTTTTGCCATGCTATGGTTATTAGTAAAGTTTTGACCTTGTGGTCTGCAAAAACAGATGCTGCCTCTTTCCAATTATAAACAAGGTTTGAAATAGTCTGCTGGAGTAGGAAGAGAAGGGCAGCCTCAAATAGCTCAACCAGTCACCCAGGCGGCCGATGTCCAGCATCACGGGGTGTTTCGGAGGTGGACCACATCCTATGCATCATGGTTGTGGATGTCTTGGCCAATGTTTAATATTCTCTCTTTGCTGATTTTAGGTTTAAGTACGGTTTAACTTTCAAAACACAACAGATGCCTTGGAAGAAGCTCCTCTGTAACCTGCTGTCATCAGGTTGACCTGCAGGGTTTAACTGTGGAGGGCGACCTGCAGTCAGAGGATCAAGCCTTTGGAGAGGCAGGGGCAGGCTCGGGCATTAGCATGCCCGAGGTGGGGATTACAGGGGGTGTGTTACTGAGGGCTCAGTAAAACCGAGAAGCTTTCATGGCTTTAGATAAGTAACAAGTGCAGATGGGATGAGGGTGAACAAGTTTAACCTACAAGTTGTTGGTTTGTGTTTTTTTTTTCTTTCCAATGATGAAAACTGTTCGGTTCTCATCCATAATGCTGGGCACCAATATAGGCTAGGGGTGGACCTGCTGGAAAGCAGTTCTGAGGAGAAGGATCTGGGGGTCCTGGTAGATAGTAAATTATCCATGAGCCAGCTATGTGCCCTTGTCGCCAGGAAGGCCAATGGAATCCTGGGCTGCATAGGGAAGAGTGTGGCCAGTAGGTCGAGGGAGGTCATTCTCCCCCTCTACTCGGCCCTGGTGAGGCCACAGCTGGAATACTGTGTCCAGTTCTGGGCTCCCCAGCTCAAGCGGGACAGGGAGCTACTGGAGAGAGTCCAGCGTAGGGCAACAAAGATGACTGGGGGACTGGAGCATCTCCCTTATGAGGAAAGGCTGAGAGAACTGGGACTCTTTAGGCTGGAGAAGAGAAGGCTGAGGGGAGACCTTGTTCTTGCTTATGAGTATCTAAAGGGTGGGTTGAAGGAGGATGGAGGCAGACTCTTTTCAGTGATTCCCAGTGACAGGACGAGGGGCAACGGGCACAAGCTGGAACACAGGAAGTTCCATTCGAACCTAAGAAAAAGCTTCTTTACAGTGAGGGTGACAGAGCAGTGGACCAGGCTGCCCAGGGAGGTTGTGGAGTCCCCTTCTCTGGAGATTTTCAAGACCCGCCTGGACGCAGTCCTGAGTAATGTGCTCTAGGCATTCCTGTGTCAGCAGGGGAGTTGGGCTAGATGATGTCTAGAGGTCCCTTCCAACTCTGAAAATTCCGTGATTCCGTGAATAAACATTATCACGGAATCTGTGATTCCGTGATAATGTTTATTCTCTTGACTGAGCGACCAGCCATGTACTGTCTTTCCAGCGCTTCTCTTTGCCCCTTGCAGCCTACCCCAGAGCCATAAATGCTGCAGGATGTTTGGTTTTTTAGGTGTTCAGGGTTTTTTTTATTGAATAGGAAATTCTAAACCTTGTGTGAACCTTGTAGGAGACTCCTGACTTGCTGCCCCTTGGAAATGTTGTGCTTTGACGTTGGAATTGCACCTCCAGGGTATGGCTGCGTAGCTCGGAGTGGGCTCTGTACCCACGCTGCCGGTGCAGGCTTCCCTGGCAGGTTTTTTCCCCCTCAAATTTTAATGATTTCTAGGTACCCAGTGCCAGCCAGCTCCAGGTTTCCATTGTAAAACCACAACGGTGGGCATCTCCGTACTGTAGATTTGCCTGCGAAGCGGGGTTGCTCTTTGCATAGTGGCTTCACACCCCTAACCTCGGGTTTGATTGTGTGGTATTTTGGATGGTGTGGTCCCGTGGGACCTGTTCTTCCTGTGGGCGTTGTGAAAGTGCTTCAGAATCGACATGCACAGCTCCTTGAAGGACTCACCGCTGGCATCCCGGGTGGGTGTTTCGGTGCAGGTCTGAGCACGGGGTCTCTTCCCTCGACTTGTGAACGTGGTGGGCAGGAGGATGCTGGGGTGTCGGTGATTGCTGGGCACCGGCTGCAGCGTGGACATTGCTCCGGTGCCCGTTGCAGCAGGTGGGCTCAGGCAGCATCTCCATAAAGAAGGCGGATCAGGCAGCATCTCCGTAAAGAAAAACTGCTTGTTCAGTGCCTCACAGGGCGGGATGCTCCGCTCACTCGGGGTGTCCTTTGTGGGAAGCAGACTTTGTCCCGGAGGGACGTTCCTCTGAGCGTGTTTACAAAGTCTTCTTATATAATGCATAAAAGCCGTGAACACTAATCCGCTCTAGAAGCAGCAGAGTCAAAGCCTGTGATACTGCTAAATACGAGCCGTATCTTGCAGCACGTGGGGGTTCCCACTGCTTTTTCATTTCTATTACCCACACCAGCGTGACTTCAGGTTTTTGAAGTTTCTTTGAGGTCTTGGGCGCAGGCTGCAGCTGGACGGGTGCAAGTGAAAGCCCTGGTCTGAGCTGGGCTCGTTTCAGTGCCACCCTTGGGAGCATTTACCAGGAGGAGGGACCACGGCAGCAGACCCAGCGTGTGCTTCTGATGGCTGAGGAGGTGCAGGCGGGCATCTGGTTGAGGAACCGTAGAGTTTAGAAGTCTATCTATGAAGTCTATGCACGGTGAATAAAAAGATGTGCAGGAGCATTTCTGAGAGCCTTTACTTGGCCTGTGTGGTGCTCAGCAGACGTTGTGTGTAATGGGTGGCCAGAATGCAGCAGCATTTGTAAAATTATCCTTCATATGATTTGACCCAAATTCATCCCGAGAGCGAGAGGCACCATGCAATCTGTCGATACGCATTTACCAAAATAAATCTTCCATTGTCTGGAGCCACCTGTATTTCTGCTTTTATTTCTTTGCAGGTTTTGTTAGGTTTTTAAGCTGGGCTCTTGACCTGTACTGCACATGCACTTGTCCGTGTCCCGTTGCTGCTCCGATGATAACAGCTGCAGTTGTGTGGTGGAGCTGAAGTTCCTGGAAGTGGAAGAGGGCTTTCTCCTAACCCAGACAGTGTTCCCCGGCGCAGGAGACTTGGATTTGGGTCCCTGCTATGCCGTATCCCTCCCAGTCTTGGGAAAGTCAGTCAGCTGGTTTCATGCCTCAGTTCCCATCTGCTCTCTGGGGATAGTGACATCTCTTGTCACAGGGGTTTGGAGGACACAGCCATGCTTCTGTGACAGCGGGGACTGTGTCAGTGCGTAGGAGAGGAGCAGGCAGGGCAGGTTAACACACACCCACCCAGTTACATTGAGTGCTTCTCTTGGTTTACTTCTGTTACAGAACAAAACCCTTTCTCATTTGTGATTCCCTTTGACTCATCTAAAACAAATCATCGATTTGTGCTTATATCCTGAATGTTCATTGATTATTCACTTAGGGTTTAATATGAACCACATCTATAGCTGGCTAGTTTAAGTGAAGCTGCCAGTCATCTCCAGAAAGCTTTGAAGCCTGCTAAGTGATGGAGAAATTGCTTTAGCGATAGATTGGGCAAGGCTGCTAGCAGGCTACTACAGGTAGTTATCCACGGTTCTCCCTGTTCACAAAACCCCAAACCAATCCCCAAAAACTGATTTCTCAGTTCATGGTGTAAAGAAACATGGAACAAATATCCGTCCTGGGGCACCTGGCTCGGCACGGGGATCCACAGCCACCCGGCGATCGCCTGTCGGGAAGGTGCTGGTTGGGAGGCTGCACAACGGATGCAAGGACGATGGGGCGCGTGGGGTGTGGATGGAGAAGAAAATCTTCTGCTGGGATGTGCTCAGGGTTTCCAGCATGAGGTGGGATGGGATGTGTCCCCGCTGATTTTCACTGGTGGAAAAAAGTGAAGTGAAATTCAAGGTTGAAGCCTACTTGAGGCTGTGTTGCAGGAAACCTTTGCAGAATTGGGGCCGAGCCACCTGCCTAAAAGTATTTGGAGACGAAGCTTTACGTTTCACGTGAAGATTTTCTGTATCGTTATCATGCCAATTCTAATGTAGACGTTTTGTTTTTCATGAGATGAAGCCCAAGAGGTTGGCGGGGCTTGGTGAGTGGAGAGGGCTGCGACAGCGGCAGAAGTCACTGGTCAAATGAACGGATTATGGAAACTATTAAAATAAACAAAGGGCTTCAGCAGGGGCTGGCAGGTTAACGCTGTTAGGAGGAGAGGCTTTTCGGGGACTGTTGATCAAGTATCTGCTTAACAGCTTCCTGGTTCGGGGAGGGAACTGTTGTCTTTGACAAAGGGAGATGCATTTTTTCTGCCTTTTTTATTTGAATTGAAGTGTAGGGGTTTTTTTATTCGGCAATGACCTTCTTGGGTTTGTTTTTGAGCTCATGTCAGGCTTCTCTTGCACAGCAAGAAAATCTGGGAGGGGCAGATTTCTATTTTAAATCATCTCTTTCTGCGTTAATTGTGGTACTGGCCACTTCTCCTTCTGTTTTTGTCCCAGTGTCAAGTCACATTCGAGTCTCCAGGATTCATGCATTAGCATGGACGTGTCTCTGATGCACAGAGGCGGCTCCGTAACTCCCATCTTCGCTCCCACCAGCCCCTGCTTTGGAGTGACTCCCCTAATACTTAAATATTCCTGCCCTCTTGTGCTACATACAGGATAAATACTTACCTAAAGGTTAAGCTGTATTTTGAAGCGACTAGACACGTTTGTGCAAGATGTGTTCATTTCTGCTTATATTAAAGTGGACAGCAGTAGCATTAAAATGTAAATCATTGGGCTTTAAAGAAGCTTCTGTGCCAAAATTAATCTCCACCTGTCTTTTATTTTTATTATGAGTTTTGTTGAGTTGCAGTGTCCATTTACTTGTAACTGTAATTGTCGCACTGGTGGTTTAGGACTTGCTCGTAGAGGGATGGATGCTGAACTGGGGGAAAAGCGCGGTGTTGGCTTGTGTCAGTGCCACTACCTGGTCCACACCTATTCCTCAATGAGTTTTTAGACCATCCTGATCACATTTTCAAGACTGTCTTAGAGCACATAGGTTTTTCTTCTCTCCCTGTGATGGCGAGAGCTTTCTGGAAATAAGGTTTAACCTGGAGACCCTTTTTTGTCACTTACTACTTGCACATACGCTGCAATACATCCTTTATGTATTGTCACTGCTCCGAGGGATTTCATGGCTTAGACAGGAGGCCTGTGGTACCAAAAAAGTTGTGTAGCCCTTAAAGGCCATTGTACATAATCAAAGAAACGCTTCCAGTACTGAGATATGAGCTACTTAGGATATGTGTAACAGCGCTGCATGTTTGTATAGCCTGTTGTAGTGAAAGCATAGTAGCAACACTAACCCTGCCAGTACCAAGAACTTCATACTGAAGAAGCTGGAGAAGTTTTCTGAGTGAGGACTAAATTGCTATATTCCTCCCCAAAAGGCGGGCACTCAGGGGAGCAGAGCTGCTGTGGCGTGTCCCCATGCTGGATGTGAGGAGCAAGAACAATATTTGACTGTATGGGTTGCCTGGTGGGTGGATGGACCTGGAGGGTGTTGGACTCTCTCAGACTCAACCACTGCCACCGACAAGTACCTGTCAAATGAATTATTGAGTTAATGCTGGCGAAAGTGGTGTGGTGGTCTCCCCTCCCTCCTCTCTATGCCCAGACTGTGATCTTTCGCTTTTGTTTGATCTTGCCTTTCATGTTTTAACTATTCCTTTTTCTTGCCATCTCTCATTGCGCTCTCTCCGGAGCTGGCTTTGGTATCTTTTCTCTTTATTTTCCATTTCCCTCGGTTTCCTCCCTTCCTTCATCCTTTGATGTTACAGAAAATGACCAGGATGGACGTCTTCCCACACGTCTCTCCCTCTCTTAATCTTGTCTGGTTCAAGTTATCCACCATTTGAGGAACTTTACCAGATGCTCACCTAATAGTGTGGCTTCATTGACTCCAAGCAATGATTTTGGGTAGAAGATGGTAAAGGTTGGGCTGCCTGGGGACAAGGTGGTGCTGGTCCTTGCACTGGGTGTCAGGCATTGCTCTGAGTCCCTCCAGGTCTCAGGAGTGATGGCAAGGCAGGGTGTAGCCCTCCAGGAGGAGCCTGCCTGGTTCCAGGGTGGGGACATGCGGTTGGGATGCTCGCGTGGGCATCACGCATGGGCGGCTGGTGCTGCCGGCCGGCGAGAGCTCATCCTGCACCTTGCAGACGGAGCTTAATCTACATTGAAGGCAAAGCAAGAATCGTGTTTAAAAGCAGATTAATTTGCTGACTTTGAGAAGCAAGGGGTATTTAGAAAAAAAATAGAAATGCAAATTCTAGCTGAGCACAAACTTCATCGTCTGACGGCTGAAATTCTCTGCTTTGTCGTGCCAGTGAAGCTGCGTGAAACATGTATTTTCCCGGAGCTAAAGAGCTGACCTGGGTGGGGGAGGTAAGTACCCAGAATGCTGGATGAGCATAATTGGGACATGGATTGTGGGTTGGCTCCATATAGATCAGTTTGTGTTTCGTTAATGTCTGGTTCCACCCTGTCTGTCTGTTTTATTAGATTAATTTATTACTTTCTGAAAGTGCCTCTCTAGTGAGCTAAAATACTATTTACTGGAAGTATTTGGTTACCATGAAAAAGCGTATTTGGCTTGTGTTTGGCAAATATTAACTACTTTCTTCTATTTCTCTTGCAGTTTAATTGTGTATTTATCTTGGGTATTGATTGCTGAAGGCCTTGGTAATTATTTGCTGATTTTGGAAATAATGATTTTAAAGGCTCGGATTACTTTTGTAATATTAATCATTACCTTGGTGTGGTTGCCTCAGAGGATGGGATCTCTCTGACGGCTCCAGTTGCAATGTGGACATTTACTGTCTGAAACTATGCCGCCGTCTTAAAATAACAAAATCATTACTGGCGTTTTGTTCCTGAAACTAAACAGATATTTGCAGAGGCGCAAACCTGGCAGTCACAATTAGCTCACAAATTTGCTCTTTCTGTTGGCGGGAGGAGTGGCCAGATTCTGGAGTCAAATAAAAAAGATAATTTTATTTACTTTCTGCTGTTTCACTCTTTCCAAATTAATTTCATGCCGTATTGGTCTCAGTTCTGGTGCAGGGCTGGTGGGGAAATGGGCGGCCCCTCTCCAGTGGCGGCACGGCAGCAGTGCAGCTTTGCTTTGTGGGAGAGAAGCAATACTCCGAAAGGGTGTTACACGCGCAAAGAAATGTGCTGCCATACAGCGGCACATCTTGCTTTGGGGGAAGGTGAGAAATTGGAAAGTTTCTGCTGGGAGCTGAGTAATTGGCACCTGCTATGATTGTGTCCCTCCTCCCCCTTTTAATAACTTGTTTATAAAGATAACTCTCCTACAGATCTCATTACACAGCCATAAAGTATGCTTTTTTAAAAAAATACATGCATTCCTATTCACGTCAGGTCGGAATACCTACCTCCTTATGTTTCTATAAGGAGGAGGGATAGTTTTGGTGTCGTCCGGGCATCTTTCCTCACTGCTGGCCAGACTCATGGGTGCCCATGGGGAGAGGAGCTGTGTCCTCGCCATACCTGGAAGGAGATGTAATTCTTCCATTAATACAAAACCTGGCAGGCGGTTAGAGTGGCTGGGAGGGGAATTTTGTCTTCTTGTTGTTTTAGGCCTTGAAGCAAGGGATTGTGTTGGCTGTTTGAATGATGTTGGCTTTATCTCCATCGGAGCTTGCATAGTGACATATATTACTAGAGAGCACGAAACGCGACGTTTAGCATACGCCCCTGGGATCTCTCATGCAGTGAATCCCACTTCTTTCTCTTGCATCAAGTGATTTGTTTAATTGGTTTTAACAGTTTCATCTTTGTTCTTTTTATTAGTGGATCATGGTGCAAAAGGAAGCTGGGAGCATTTTTGGATCCTGTCCTGGCTACTGTGATGACTAAGTCTCGTTGAGCTTCATCTCTGTGCAGGTGCAGCGGTGCATCTCCTGCAGGGGATGCGGTGGGAAGAGCATCTCCTCCTCCTCCTGAACACAGGTGTGGGGGAAGGAAGGGGAGGAGAAGGCGAAATCATGTCTGTGACAATTGTTTTCTGATTCTTTTCGTCGCCTTGCAGAACGAGAATGATAAAAGGAGCCTCAGAAAAGAGGGCATTGCGGCAAGCTCTGGCTGGGATGTAATCTCTTTTCTTTGTACCGAGGTATAAAGATAATTCCAATCGGGATTGAAACAGCGGATGGCAAATAATTCTTGAACAATCGGCTTATGGTGTTCCAGGATGCGAATGAAAACCACTAATGGGATAAAGAAGGATCTAGATAATTATCTCGGCTGCATTAAATCCTGTCCTTTCAGGAGAGTACTCTTACGCGGACACTAATTTCATGTGTATGAAATCCTAAAGCTGACTAGACATTTTCAGAAGCTAGCTGCTTCCAAAATACCCATCACCACTTGGTGATCATCTATCTTTTATCTACCTGGTTGATCCTAATAAATCTGATTTCTGGTCTTTGCTATCCTGTTTCCTTTTTTCCCCCCTCCCTACAGCAGGTTAAATCTGCAACACACATTCTTTTCAGGGCAGATTTGAAACCTCCTTCATCCTTTTCTTTTTTCATTTGGTCTGCTGTTTTGCGAGACTTCCTGGGGTTTTTTCCCCTTTTACATCTGGTAATGCTGCTGTTTTAAGTCTGACAGAAGAGCTGCTTGCAATATTAAGGTATGCAAGATATTTTTTAATTTGATCCATTTTTTTCCCCCAGCAAGAGCTCTGCCTTGCAGAGTGGGGGATGGCATTGTGCTCCAAAACAAATCCAGTTGTACAGTCAGTTAATGAGGCTCTTGTTGTAGGCTCTTTGCTGCCTTTGTGTTTGAACCTCATGGGTGCCCCATGGATGAAGTGGAAAGGAACAGTTTTGTATTGACAGCAACCGTGACATTTGGATGAGGTCGGATCAGTTAACAGCGTTGAAAGATCTGTGTTACAGGATCTCTGTTCTCTACGACCCTATGGTCAGAGGAAATCTGCTGTTTGAAGGTATGGGCGACAGAAATGCACTTCTGAGAAGTGGCTGGTTCTTCATTATCCCCCATCAGCTGCAGGCAGCTGCATTTGCCAGCTGTCAGAGTCTGGTTCCTCTCCAGCCTCACACTAAGTGAATTGAGATATGCCTGAACCGGCTGCAGCATCCTTTGGTGGGCTGGGCTGTGCATCCGACAACAGGAACCAGCTCTGGGGACTTCAGCTGAGATGGTTGCCCATGAGCCATCCTCCAGCTGGAAGACGAGGATGGGCAGTCAGCATCATCTAGGATGTGGGACTAGGGAAATTCATCGATTGCTGTGTAAGGCAAGATACCCATCTTATCTCTGAGAACACCAGCCCTCCTACATGCTCTTGACTTCCACAGAGATCTTAATTGGGATTTTTACCTGGCTCTTGCTATCACTGCATGCCCTTTGAATGAACCACTCACTAAGAAATCTCCTTACTTGCTCCTCGTTAAAGGTGTCTGGTTAGCTGAGTTGCTGGTTGAAGTCTCCTTTCCTCAACCCTGTGCTGTGACGAAGCAGTACCTGGAGCTGTTGTGCCAAGTGTTACCTCCATGGACCATAACAAACTGTCTCCTGCTTGGGTGAGCTGTACCCAGAGAGAAACGGTGGATGTCTGCAGAGCTCTCTGCCTGTGCATCGTACAAGTCACTTGAAAGGCAGATATTTCACATCTCTTTGGAAATCTGTCAAGACAGTGGCAGATCGCTTAGCCTGAGTGCTGTTGTCTGGGCTGTGGTTCATAGCTTCTAAAATGCAAGTCCAGAAGTATTGCTGTAATAGTTAAAGGTTAGGCAAAATGACAACCTTTAGCCCTTCGTAGCAGGAGGTGCTGGGATTGAAACTTTAAGCACTCATCTATTGTTCCAGAGCGCTGGTTAATTATTCTTAAAGCCTTCAAACCGAAGCTGGTCATTTCTGTAGCTACCTCTGATGGTGACCCTGTGCTGCTCAGAAGCCTCAGCCAAGCGCAGCATCCTCTCTGGTTTTTCCGGATCTTGCTGGGTGCATGGGGAAGCCTTCCTTCCGCTCCGCATCACCATGAAAGGCTGGGCTAGGAGAAGTGGGTCTGTGTAGGTGGGGCAGTCATCAGTGGCAGAATTGGCCATTTAAAATCCACATCTACTCATCAGCATCGTTTGGTGACCAAGATTGCTGCAGTGCCAGGGACAAGCATGGGGGTCATTTGCATCACGCTTACGGATTTGGCACAGAGGAGGAAAGGAGAGGATGTTGGCAAGAGAGGGCTCGTAGGTGCTTAAAAT
This sequence comes from Burhinus oedicnemus, assembly GCA_008921705.1. Classification (NCBI taxonomy): domain Eukaryota; kingdom Metazoa; phylum Chordata; class Aves; order Charadriiformes; family Burhinidae; genus Burhinus; species Burhinus oedicnemus. The sequence goes on from VFFE01007605.1 coordinate 171,797, forward strand.
TTGGATTGCTAAACAGTGCAGAAAAGGTCAAGAACTTCTTTTGTCTGGTGGTGTGTGGTGCAGCGCACAGGTGAAAAGGTGTAGATTTATTTGTATGTGCACTCTTGTTTAGTTTGGCTTCCAGGACAAGTCCTTATCTCTTTTCCTGCTGCCAGCTTCCTTTGAGTTGCCCTCTTTCCCTCTGCTCTGCCTACGTTTCTTGCTGTGATTTCAATTATTTATAGTATTTCTTTTCCCCTTAAACTACTCCGCTGCGTGTGCGCTATTGAAGCAGCTGTCGCTTCCCCAGCCCGTTCCGCTGAGAGGTGCAGAGACGATCCCTGTGCATACAACTCGTTAAGAGCATTTCAGGGCTCTTCAGTATGGGCAACTATGTGGATGTAAAATTGCAGTTGGATCTTATGGAAGGTTTTGACTGCGGCTGGTGAAATAACGATCCGCTTGTTAACGTAGAGTAACAGGAGGAAGCTGCCGAGGATAATAAGGGGAGAGGAAAAAGAGTTTTGCAGAGGAGCATGCCCCCTTTTTTTGGTGAAACTTAAGCAGCCTAAAACAAGAGGCATATTCTCCTCTTGGTTATATCAGTGTGCATCTGGAAGAAGCTCGTTAAAATAATTTAATTTCTTTTTGACACAGGCTGGTGTCACAGAGAGGGGAATCTTTGGTGGCAGGGAAGCGCAGGCTTACCGGGCTGGTCTGAACGCAGAGCCGAGGCTGGGAGAGGCAGGTTTAGCTGTTCAATTTAGTATTCCCTCATTTTTACCTCTGCAGTATCAAGCTTAGAGAGGAAGCAGAAAATATTTGTTTAAATCCCTTTCTTCATTGCTGCCATGTTCAAACTGAATTAACTCGCAAGCGAAGGAAGCCTGCGCTATAAGGAAGCATCTGCCGTGGTCCAAATTGTGTCTGAGGTCGGAATTAAAATGTATGTAACTGTTCAGCGGTGAGCAATGAATACACAAATCCTGCTCTTTGCCAACAGTTGTTTTGCGAGACATGATTTGTACGCTTCCCTTGTACCTGTGCGGTTACACGAATGTGTTATTGGAATACGAACCAGCACAACGTGTCTCAGGAAATAATGATTATACGGTGAAGCAGCTTGCTAGAATGTCAAATAGTTCCTTATTTCGAGCTTATGTTTGTTTGTTTATATGTTTTCTATGAACAGTGTTTCTGGAGTGTGCTAGTAATTGATGTGAGGACGTAATTGTATTCCCGGTGCATCTGTGTCGGGGGCAATATTTATGTGCAGTGACTGCGCCGCGAAATATTTGTTCTCTTGGCTCCTCCGTCCAATAAGTTGACGTAAGCTCTTGGGGAAAGTACGAACAATTTTTCGAGCTGTTCTAGATAGAGTCATTACAGATTTTTTTCATTGTGTAATTGAGAAGAGCTTTTGAAAAGATAGAACAAGTCTCAAGTATAGACTGACCAGGGAGAGGCTGGTGCTTTGCTGTATTTGATGAGCTTTCAGTCTGATGAATTAAGAAAAACTAAAACTCCCATTTTATGGAGTATTGTCTGAGGAGCAGGACTCTTGGGGTGTATTTCAGTGCATAGGCTTTCTTCTGGCTTCTTTTGGGTAAAGATCATTCAAGTTTGAAAAATTGTTCAAGTTCTTTAAATTGTGTCCTGTCTTTCAGTGGGAATTGCAGAGATAATTGCAAACTAAACCAAGGAGCAGCTGACAAAAATGAATAAGGCAGAAGTTTGGGCAGGACTCGGTCATGCGTGCTAATGCTGTATTTCTGGTGCACGGTGGCAAATGTTGATACCACATATATTTCAGGGCTTAATTACATGATACTGCCAAGTTCCCGATGGATTAATGGATGTTTTTGTTCAGACTGACAGCTCCCGAGGTTCCAGAGCAGCACGGTGAGGGTGGTGGCACCAGACTCCCAGAGGTGGAGGTAGACTGATTAGCAAAAGCCCTCTACAAAGTTGGCTGAGTGTCATTCAGGCTGTTTCACAGGTGGGAAATCAAGGCACACGAGGGGTTCCCAACCTGCAAGGTGCATAAATCCCTCTGAAACCTCCCTCTGACCATCCCTCCTGCAGCCCCTCAAACACAGAAGCCAGGTCTACAGAAGGATGCGTTTGCATTTCTCTCCTGGCACGTTTGCTGGCAGAGAAATGACATTTATTTGGTTGCTCTGGGAGGTTTATGCTCGTACTGGGATGGAAAGTCTGCGGCGCTCAGGGCAGGGACCTCGAGCACTGCGGTAGCTGCCAGGAGGGTGGACGGAGAAAGCATCCAGGTACCTGGGGCTGAGACGCTGCAGCATCTCACCCCGCTCAGCTGTACATTCTGCAGCAGACTCCTGGTGCCAGACAAAATACATGTGCGGGGAGGCGGATGGTGCCAAAGCAGTGGCTGGCCATTAATTTGCTCTAAGGTTGGGTGGATTGACTCTGCTGCTGTGGAAACCCAAGTGGATGAAGGGGCAGGAGGACAGGGGTGGTAGGTCACACCAGAGTCTGCTGTCAGCACAGAAGAGGGATATTTTTATGTTTTGTGGCGCCTCTTTTCCTACTTTGGAAAAAGCTTCCTTTTTGTGTGCCTGTGTAAATGCTTTATAGCCCGAGTGCTGTGACTGAGTAGTTCCTCGGAAATCGATGGTGAATTTTGACCACGTACAAGCTGGTGTCTTCAAGTTCCTGAGGAACCTGTTCTTAGTTTGTGATGTGGTTTTTTTTTTTACTGCATTTAAATGAGTGATTTTATATAACTTCTGAGTATTGGCAGTCTTACAATCAATTTCTCCCCCCTTTTTTTTTTCTTCTGTTTAAGCTTGGTTTTTCTAAGGGACTGAAGCTACGTCCTTCTTCCCAACAGGTTTCAAACTCCGAGTCTTGCTTTAGCCCAATTGGGCCACAGTATGGAAATCCCAGAGGTGATCTAAAATCCTCCAGGTACTTTTGAAGGTCGCCTGGAGGGCAGAAGAGAGAAGGTCTGTAGGTGGCTCTGCTGGAGAATAGTAGGAACTGCTCCGTCAGGCGTGGCTGATCCGTACAGAAGGCATTATCTTCATAAAGCCCCAGCCACAAGAAATGCTTTAATCAAAGCTTTCGGTTAAGTATGGATGCTGTGTTTCTCCCCAGGGAGGGATGTGGTGGGGTGGCTGTGGCCATCACCATTCTCTGCGCCTGGTCAACAGCTCAGCCGACCCCTCATGCAGTCCTGCCAAGTGCAGAAAACAAACACCACCAAGGTTGTTTTTTCCTTCTCACACCTCTAGCAAGGGTTAGAAGTAACCACAGAAAGAAAATAATCGCGTTTGGGGTTTTTTTTGGTAATGGGACCATCCATTTCGGTATTCCTACCTAAGGCTAATGCCTCATTCTCTAATTTTTGTTGCTCCGGCTGCTTTGTTTTTCTTTGCTGCAATCAAGATAATGCAGTACAATATTGCACTAAGAATTTCAGCTATTCAATTAACTTTCAGAAGTTGACTTAATTGGCTCTTTGAGTGATAGCTCTCTATTGTGTGCAATCAGCACGACTCAAGGAGGGAGCAGGAAGAGGATAAGGACTTTGTTTCTAATCAATAAATAAAGGTCTTTGAAATACTACTGCTTGCAATTTGTATCACCGGTTAAATTACGCCAAAGATGATAGTCTGCACATTCCTTGTGGAGCAGAGCTATAACAGAGTAATAAGCCTTTGCTATCAGCAAGCATGCGGACTATTTTACTCTGTGTTTCCAGCAAATCCCATTCTCCCCTTGGATTTTTTTTTTCCCCCAAGTATTAGAGAAAAAACTAAAACAAAACTGCTGCAGAGCCTGGCACAGATGGTTTGGGAAAGTCTACTATCTTATGACTAATCATTTCTTTTGCAGCTCATAAAGTATGCAAATGAATGTGATACCTGATGATAAATAATTCAAAATGGAGATGCAAGGCAAGGGGAGATTATAGATGGAATAAATATACAGTAAGCCAACTTTAAAAAAAAATAAGCAAACTCAAAAGCCTAAGCTATGATCCATAGAAACAGCTGCTTCTTGTTGCAGGTTTGCCTCCAGTGCTTGAATCCAAGGGACTTTGGGCCAGCTGGATTTCTAGAGTTTGCAGTCAGGATTTGGCCAAAGCTATAAATCTCACCTTTGCAGAGCTCTGTTGCACCTCAGGTCATCACTGAGCATATTCCTGCCTTGGTTTAGGCGGCAGGAAAACTTTACCAAGCAAAGGTTTCTCATAGAATTATTTTTTTCCTAGTTATAGTGAGTTAAAAGTGATTGGCTACTTCATACTTTTTTTAAAGCTAAGATTACTAATCATAATCAATGATTTAGTTGTAATTAGAAATATTTTGAATGCAGAAAGGTCTGCCTGAGATTACAAGAGGCACAGGACTGGAAGCTTGTCAAGTCCCTTTACGTGGGCGGTACTGCCACTGACTGGGACAATTCCAGCTCCTGTCACTGTGGTCCCCTCCCTGAATCCATCCCCTTCCCGGCCGCGGGGGTAGGTGAGAACTGCAGGTGCAGAACTGAGTAGAGCCACAGGTTTTAACGGTTAAGCATCCAGCACACTCCTGGGTACGGTGCGTGTCTCCGCACACCATTTCCAACGCCTGCGCACGTAGGGGGTTTCGTTTTGTTTGGGGGAGCGACCAAGGGAAGTTCTTTGCAAGGACCGGCTAGCTCACACCAAGCTGGGATTTAATTGATTAAAGATGCTTCCTCCTTTGCTCCCTGCCCCATCCTGGTAAGAGATGGGCGATCGCCCTTCAGTGCGACGTTCTTGCTGTGGGAGGGAAGACGGTGGTGATCCAGATTTATAATCCTACGCCGAAGAGCAGCTTTAAGACCATTTCGCATGTCGGCTTGTACTAGTTTTCACAAAACTGTGGAGGTAAATTGAACTTGCCCTTTTATCAGCTAGAAATGGTGATGCTACGGTGTCCTGGTCCTGCTCAGCGTTAAGCATGTCCTTAAATTGCCAGCAATCTTCTCCTGGCAGCTGCTGGCTGGTGTCGGGCGCTTTCGTGCCCAGACACCCCGACAAGGCTGTGTTTGTTAGCGGAGGGCTGGTACGGTCTTGCCTCGGTGGAGAAGTGGAACTGAATGGTCATTTTGTGATGACAGTAATTGCAGCATCCGTGTAGTTTCACCATCCAAGTGTTTTACTCCTGATCCCAAGCGCTGGGTTGATTCCATATTGACTTTGCAGAGCACGGCGGCGCTGGGAAGGTGTGTAGCATCTATTTATAAGGTGCAGTAACTGCTGGTTTGCTAGTGATTTTGTCTGTATTGGGTTAAGCAATACAAGGGCAGAAGGGCACAGGAAACAACTTCTTTGTTGTAAATTTACTCTGTGGCTTCTTTTGGTCCTGGGAGGGGCTGTTATGATAAAGTCTGATAGATTTTCACATCTGCCTATGAAGAATGTAGGTTTTATCTTTCGAATGAAATTTGCTTTGCTGTGCTGCCAGCAGGGTTTTTTTTGATTAGCTATTTTTGTGAAATATAACCTGAGAATTTATATTGGCTTAACACTTAAAATGTAGCCAGGGGAAGATGGAATATTCATCTTTATTGTATTTGTTTCTCCCGTAATGAGACATTACAGTCTGTCGTAAAGGAAGCGGTCCCCGAGCCCAGGGAGCATGCCCAGTTATTTTCTGCTTGCTCCATTAGCTCGTGAGCAGACCTCCCGATTTTTTTATGTGCATGTGCTTTTCTCCTTGTTTAATCCTGCCAACTGCTCTTCTGGTTGGAAATCCATTTCTATAATGCCGGGTATTACACAAATTTGTTGAAGCTCTTAACGCCGATAACGTGGGGGTGAGGCTGGTTTGCCCAGTGGGGCTGTGCCGACTTTCTGCTTTCCATCAGTCACACAGAGAGCTTTACGCTGCAGCTCACCGAGGGCAAAAAACACACGCAGTAAAGAAAAACAAAGTTTAAGGAACAACTAGAGTGCTGTAAACATTGCTTGGATTTTGATTTACAAAGTCCAAGCACAGCACAAATTGTATGGCTCGCTGTGCCCTGTGGAAATCTCTCTTTGTATTCCTTTTTTTGAAAAATTTCCATAACTAGTACTCATGGGATCGTAGCAGCCCTTCTGTAAATAGCTTTTTGGTCACCACTGCTGTTTACTATGACTCTGTACGGCATGGCAATCGAGGCTGCTCATTCACGGGAATATTCATAATGAATTGCAGCAGGGATGCAGGCGGTGGAGCTTCGCAGCCCTGGATTTCGGGGGTTTGTTGTGTGCAAGATGGTTTGGGGACCGGAGCTGGGGCGGTGAGAGGCATCTTCTCCCTCCGAGCGCTGCGTGTGATTCGCAGCGTTTGTGTAGCCTTTTCCAGCAGAACTGAGCACATCCCTGCCTGTTGTACTGTTCTGGTTGTTTTAATCTGTTGAATTTATCCGTGGCACTTTGCCTGGTGGAGAGCGGTGGGAATGTTGTCAGCAGTGGCAGAGAAGGATGCCAGGCTGCTTTTTTATTTTATTATTATTATTATTTGTTGTGAAGCCATAAAAAGTCCATCCAGGGCCTCATGGCAAGGGTTTAAGTAACTCTCAAGCATACATGTACCCTTTGTTTAAGCAATGGAGTAGGCGACCTGCTCCAAGTTTAGTGTGAGTTTATATACTTGTGTTAACTTCTGACTTAACTATCCAGCTTTATTAAAAATAAAAGGAACGAAATCATTCTGGCACACTTTGATAGCTACAGCAATTGGAAACTCTTCAGCTTCTCTCTCTTCTCTTTCCTGATTTCTTCCCAAGAATAGTTGCAACACTTCTTTTTTAGGACTTTGCCCTAATAATTACATCTGTGAAGATCCGCTGGGATGGGTTATCCCACAAGCAGGATTATGCCCTTAAATGGAAAATAAGCCACCACAACAGCCAAAGTTTGGAAAAAAATATTATTGTGGGAAAACTAAGTTGCTGGATGTATTATTCCATGTTGTGGAGCTGCACAGTCAGGAAATGCTTGTTAGTGTGGAGAGGAAATGCTCGTGTTTTCTAAATGCTTGTTGCGTTCTTTTTTTATTTGTTGTTAAAAGAGGAAAACATACCCCTAATAAAATACCAGCTAATACACCCTCTGTAAAAGGGACGGGAGGCGTGAGAAAACATTCGCGGGAGATGGGGAGGCCAGTCTTGCTTTATGAATTCTTTAATTTATTTGCTGGCTCACGCTCCCTCCCGTTCCCCCCCAAGCCGGTGGTGGTGCAGGTCCTCTCCAGGCTGCCCGGCCTGTTCCCCAGCCCTGCTGCCTCTCGGCCAACGATTTGGGCTAAATAATCCAATTAAGCTTTGCAGCTTATATAACTCTCTTGGCTTGAGGCAGCAGCCGGACTGACGGGGATACAAAACACATCTGGAAATCGTGTACTAAACATACTACCGCGGCCGGAGCCAGAACGATTTGGACAAATTTGCTCATACGCACAAGATGTCCTTTGAACAGCAAGACAGTCTCCTTGCTGAAGAAATCAAAGTTAGAAAACACTCCTATCCATAAATCGTTGGCCTGGCTGGGAAACTTAACTGGCTTTTCTCCTCTCCCTTTGCCTTTGGAAGATCATCTGGCTCTTCTTCTTCAGCTCCGGAGGATCAGCCAGTCCCAGTAGTATGCTGATCATAACTAACACGTGTGTTTATGTATTTCAAAGGTGGGAAGGCACTCCAGCCTCATTTAGACTGCCTTCTTCTCTGGTACCCATCATAGGAGCTGCTTTTTCTTTAAACTGAAATGTAACTTGGTGTATAACTGGAACTTAGCTCCGAACAAACAATCAAGTTTTTTTTTTCTGAGAATTCATTATAACCCTGGTAATTTATGCTAATGGCTAATCACAGTTACTATTAAAACGTGGGCATTTTACGTCAGCTTGAGGGTTGGGGAGAAAGAAGAACTCAGCGATTCTGTATTTCAAGTCATGTGCCCAACACAAGCCTAGAAAAAAACCAGTGCATGTTTTAGCACTCTCAGATGTCTGTTCTCCTGTTGATACCCATTACTCTCAGTAGGGAAGTTACGGACATTAGCAGCAGAATGAATTTCCCTTCATGTGCGGTGATACGCTCTTGTAGCTTCATTTTATAGTCTACTGTCTGATGGTAAAGTAGAGAATTTATTTGTCTTTGCAAGCGTGCAGGGCTGGTTTAGCGTCCTGCCCGTCCTGGGTGCTTGCATGGCCTCCTGCCTGACACCTTCCAAATCTGTGCTGGGGAAGGGGTGTAGAAGTGCCACCCCCCAAAATCTGGTATGCCGCACACACACACACACGCACGCACAGCTGCTGGACTTGTCCTCGGGAAAACATATTGAGGGAATTAGCTACAGTCAACATGTGCTGGCCGGGTTGCAAATGAGCGATGCCAGTGCTGCAGGGACTCCGAAGGTGGTTTGGCAGAGGGTGCGTTTCGGTCCCGAGAGGGGACATTGCTGGGGCACAGTGATGCCAAAGCAGCGCTCTGTGGCATCCTGGCCCCAGTTTGGCTTTTGAAGTGGTTTGGTCACTTCTGGGCAGTGCCCAAGGAGAGGCACCTGGAAGGTGGTGTGGAGCACCGGGTGGCTCTGCTTGGGGCTGCCCTGGTCCACACCAACGTTGGGCTAATAAACGCTCAACCCACGCTGACAGCATCCAGGATCCCTTTGGTATCTTTGCACTAGCAAGGCTTACTCTGGTTTGCTATGGACAGCTTAAGATATTTCTTCCAATGTACTGATTTATAAGGCTGTCGGAATGCCCCTGCTGTCACCAGGCTTTGGGCATGGCCATGGGAGTCTTCTAGGAGTATCTTAGTAGTCATAAATATCTACATATAAAGTCCTGATCTTACAGTTTATACATTTTTATTTTTTCCATGGTCATAAAACTAAATTGTATTCCCCAAAAGAGGCTATGTATCTTGAACCGCTCCTCCCAGCCCATGACAGCATCGGAGCTCACCCATCTGCATTGCTTCTCTTCAGACCTGGGTTTTCTGGAGATGACGACACAGCTCTGCGTCCACTTCTTCTACAATGCTACGGCATCTGACAGACTGACTGCCCTCTCTTGATGTTTTATCCCTAAAGAAGAAGAAAGTTGGATTAGATTTTTCACAGCAACACACAGTGGTGATCCTGGGTAACGAAGCTGGTCTGTGCACGGGAAGCTTTGGGAAGCTGGGTATGAGGGTAAGTTATTAACAGGAGACTCACCCAGGGTGACTTGCTTTACGGATGTCTCATGAAGGCACTCCAAAGGATGAACCGATCACTAAGTATTTCTTCATGTGCTCAGATGACAGCTTTTAGTACTCGAAGAGCTGCTGAGCAGCCCGAGTGGCCGGTGAGAGACCATTTCCAAAGCGGTGTTTGGATGCAGCGGGTGTACCGAAAGCACCCGAGTACAGAAACGGCCTCCCCGGACACTGCAGTCCCACAGTAAACCTCTTTGTACGGAGGGAACAGGGGCTGGAATTGAGCTCTAAATACTCGTGCTGCAAGTTTTAAGGGCAGTTGCCATCGGGGTGAGTCACACTGCTGGTTTTTCCCTGTGTGGGAAATCTGGACCTCGCTCCCCTGCGGTGGGATTTTCCCTGGGTTTTGACCTGCTGGCACCCCTGGGACAGGCGGACCGCAGCGAGCGGGGTCAGGCCCTGCACGCCGCCGTCACTCCCACTGGTGCAGTTTGCTGTGATTTTGTGCAGTTTAACTCCTTCAGTACGGGCTGTGGCTGTACTCGGCTGTGCTGGGGGCTCATCTTCTGCAAAGCCCCTCTCCCTCTTCCAGCTTTGCTGAGGAGCTGTGGCCCTGCTGGAGCTCTGTGCTCTCTTTTGTCTTCCCCTCACACCTCCCCAGGTTTAACAATGTCTGGGCTCTTGGTTTGAGCATCTCAGCAAATCCTTCTCTCCTGGTATAAAACCAATTGATCCATTGATTTCATCCCGAGGAGCGCTTTGCTCTCCAGACCACCCAATTCAATGTCATCCCGCATGTGCTCCTGTGAGGATGTATGGCTGCACTGGTGCTTTCTGGGCTGCATAAGATACAGTGGTTTTGTTGTGGAAAACTCTCCCTATGGCCTCTGACAGTGTTTGCTGGGCACGGCTCGTGGGTTGCTGTGAGGAGATGGGGGCTCTTCTCCTTGCAGCAGGCAGCCTGTCCATCTTCATAGAATCACAGAATGGTTTAGGTTGGAAGAGACCTTAAAGATCATCTAGTTCCAACCCCCCTGCCCTGGGCAGGGGCACCTTCCACTAGATCAGGTTGCTCAAAGCCCCATCCAACCTGGCCTTGAACACCTCCAGGGATGGTGTCACAACTTCTCTAGGCAACCTGTTCCAGTGTCTCACCACCCTCAGAGTAAAGAATTTCTTCCTAATATCCAATCTAAATCTCCCCTCTTTCAGTTTAAAACTGTTACCCCTCATCCTATGGCTATACTTCTGATAACGAGTCCCTCCCCATCTTCCCTGTAGGCCCCTTTAGGTGCTGGAAAGCTGCTATGAGGTCTCCCCGGAGCCTTCTCTTCTCCAGGCTGAACAACCCCAACTCTCTCAGCCTGTCCTCACAGCAGAGGTGCTCCACTCCACTGATCATCTTTGTGGCCCTCCTCTGGACTCGCTCCAACAGCTCCATGTCCTTCTTATGTTGGAGGCCCCAGAGCTGCACACAGTACTCCAGGTGGAGTTTCACCAGAGCAGAGTAGAGGGGCAGAATCTTCCATTCTCCTTGCAGCACCTAAACATGTCAAACCGAATCTTTCTGTAACATAGCTTCCTTCTGGGTGGGAAGTCTGGAAAACTGAGCCACAGTGGCCCACATAGCAATTAGCAAAACCTTATATATGCCACCAGTAAAAGTAACAGTGTGTGAAGTACTGAAAGCCCAAATGCATTTAAACAGACGGAAATGAGAGGTGTGAACTGCGCATCTGCTCGCAGGGAGCATGAAGTGTCCTCTGCCAGGACTGAACAGCACTTTAGGAATAGTCGTGACATTAAGCATAAATACCATTGTCTTGTGGTTCCGGGCTACGGGAAGTATACCTATTTTTGGAGGTGGTAAGCAGCATACTCTAAGGCTCGGTGCTTTGTCTTGGAGCCATTAGGTAAACCTGACATTGCAAGAAAGCAAAACCTCTAAGGATGTGGTTTCACAAGCCATTTAAACTGCTCTCCGTTTGGGCTGTTGTCCAAAATGGCATCCTAGTTCCCAATGTGCTGCTTCCTTTGCAGCACCGGCTTGGTCAGCAGGATGGTCTGGCCGAAAATTAATCCCGCAACGGGGATGCTTAATTTTCCAGCTGGACCAGCTCATGGATGCAGCAGACCACGGGGCTGCGTGGGTGTTGGTGCTGTCTGAAGAGGCACAGCGTGGGGAGCACCCTGGCTTTAGATTGCCGAAAGCCACTCGTGACACCCTGCCCGGAGCTCGGCACGGGGGAAGCAGGAGATGCCGGTAGCATTTCAGAGCAGCAGCTTGTTGAGAAGCTTTCAGGCATCATCAACCAAAGGTCTTAGCAGTAGGACACCCTCGTAGTCAGCATCCTCCTCCTCCCCCAGCTGTTGATTTTCTACCCTTGAAATGTCCTGCAACCCCCAGCTTGTGCTGTGCCAGCGCCAGCATCTGTGCTGCCTCGCAGCAGAGCCGACCTGCGGGAATAACGGCACGGGGCTGGCAGGCAGCTCCGCTGCTGAACTGGTGTCGGAGGTGGAACCGGGGCCTTGCCGTTTCAAATGGGGAAGAGTTAAATTCCCACAGGTTACTGTTGCTGGCAAGTTGGGAACTCCGTCTTTTTATACTTCAGTGATGTGTCTTCTGCAAGGCGAAGAAATAAGGGGGGTTTTTTGCACTCTAAAGCTGGCTGGTGTGGTTTCGTGGGAGGGAGTGTCGGCATTATTTGATAAGCCTTTCTCATGTTTTCTTGGCCACTGAATGAGAAAAGGGAGAAGTGGGTCTTCCTACTCTTTTAGCGGTATGTTTTTCTTCCCAGGAATTCTCCTAGCATATAAAATGAAACAAGAGCCCTCAGATAGCATCAACACTTATAGTTGGTCTAAGTGTGCTATTTAATGGCAATGTCTTGTTTTTTCTCTGGAGGGAAGAAAATGTACCCCATTAAGTGCTCATGTTACAAGCCTGCACCCTGGGGGATAAATATTTCAAATACTTAATGCTGAGTAATTTTTAAAAGGTTCTGTATGCATTTTATTTTAAGCATTCTGCAAATTATCTAAGACTACTAAAACAAAATGCAATTCATATCAGCTCATCCCATGATCAGTGTGTGGTGATTTACAAATCTGCTTCTCCCCACCAGCACAGTTGTGCGTCCGATGGGGCATGGGTACAATAGGGAAATTATAATCCGTTTGCTGCTGCGGGTCTGTAGGTAGACAAGATGTACAATTTACATAGACAGCGGAGTCAAGGGAACGCTCTAAATATCTTTTCACTCTAATACAGTCGCATGCATTGCAAATGAGTTACTCTTTTGGAAAAAGAAGTCAAACCTGACTTGCATTGAAGTTCTCAGCTATTAACATCAGTGGAGCCAGGGACTCCAGCCAGAACTTCTGTGATTTCCTTGATATCCCTGCGACTTAGTACGTCGCTTTAACTTTTCCATATGTGTTCTCTGATTTACAACACAGCACTACTTTATTTTGCTGTTGTAAAATTATTTCATACGTTCAGCCGTGCCAAAAGCTTCATATGTTATTGATTAAACAAATTCCCCCTGTTCCAGGATTTTGGCTGTTCTGAGTCTGGTGGTAACTGCAGTGGAATGACGAGTGTGATGGTCGATCGTACAAGGAGGTGGGGAAATACTGTCCCGGCACTTATTGCTGCTAATCAATAAGCTATCCTTCAATTTGCAAAATGGAACTGCTTTTTCCACCCACCACTGCCGCATCTCTCCCGAGACGGGCTGAGCTCGTCCATCAGCTGCGAAGTGCCGGTGGCTCGTGGTCATTTGTGGGGGGGATGATGATGATGTTGGATTTTAGTAATGTTGGGAGGAGGATTAACAAGAATTTCATTTCGACTCCTTCACAGGCAATTAGCGACAGCTGCTGCTAGAGAAAGGGAGTGATGATTAACACAGTGACCTTTGCAAAGATCAGCTTCCCTTCTTGGAGGGCTTCCTTTCAGCTGGACTTGCGAACCATCAGCACTACGGCACAGAGCAGGATGCATGGGTGCTTTGGGGTTTGGTGGAACAAGGTCCCTGTTTCACTATTAACATAGTTAGGTTGTAATAAAAGAAGGGTTTCCTGTTAGACTGTGAGACATTTGCTCTGCTTCAGGATTTTCAGCTTCTTTAAAGCTCCAGAGTTGGGCTTTATCAGCACCCACAGGACCGTGGTCCTGCATGCTCCAGACATCATCGGTTTCTTCAGGGTTGTTTCGGTTCATGAGGTTTTACTTGGTAGCTTTGGTAGTCCGTGCGAGAACAAGGCGAAAGGGAAAGAAATCCAGTCTGGAGGTTTGCAAGTGGTGAGAGCCAAGCAAATCCGATTTGGGGTTTTATGGCGTGTGATGGTTTGCAATCCAGCGTGAAGCTGATGGCCACAAGTGACAAGTAAAACAACCTATGGCATGGCCAGTGCCGAGACCCGTGTGCCTGGACCTCGATGATACGCGGACGAGGCTGCCACACGTTGCTGCAAGTGCATTTTCAATACAGGACAGCAACACGCTTTCCACTGCAAGTCTGTTCCCCCTGCCCTTAAGTGCATTTTAAGAGCGTTTTCCCAGCCCATGCTGTGGAAGGACGGTGCATTAGGCAAATGCCTCTCCTTTTAAGCCACACACAGGTTTCCTCGGTCAGGACTGACCACATCTATAAATTCCCAGCCTTTCCCTTTCCCCTTTTCCCCCCTTTCTTTCTACCCCTCGCCCAGGTTTGCCTGTGTGATGTCCTCCCTTAAAAATCCTGTAGAGCTGCAATTATTTTGAGGTTTAATGACCCATGATTTCTGTAATGCTTTCTTTTGTTCACTTTCAGCATGTTTTTATTCCCCAATCAAATAAAGAGTATTAAAAAACCCACCAAGAACAAAGCCTTCACTTTCCATTTGAGAGAAAAATGCTTCGAAAGCTGTATTTGTGCTACGCAGGTAAATAATTAGATTGCTAATGAATTAGCTTCGCTTTGAAGAAGAAAGCTGCAGTGTTCCTAATTAAGTTGTGAGGAGAGACATAGAAATTTGGGGTCTTTCTCCGAGACAATGGGGGGAAAAGGGGCTGCGAACCCGCAGGAGGCCAGGGACCACTGGCAGGGTGGTGATTTACCCCACCATCTCATGGTGCCTCTGCTTGCAGCACCTTCCAGCTCTTTGGCATTGTTTAAATTCATCATTGCAGTGTTTTTCCGTGGCAGTGAATTCAGAGAAATAATATACTCTTTCTGTGCAACACATTTCCTTTTATCAGTTTCAAATTAATATTTGAATTGAATGGTTACTTACTCCTGTATTTTGAGACAAGGAGAATTGAAGTCTGTGATATATTTTCATTATATCACTCTATTTTATATGCTTTTCATCATAAGCCCTATTATTATGACCATTCTAAAATGAATAATCTCGTATTTTTTTTCTTTACTCACAGAGCAGGGTTTTTTTTCAGTCCTTTGATCATTTTCTCATCACCCTCTTCTAAAGCCCCTTTTAAGTCTGTAGTAATACTCTTTTTCAGATGAGGTGAAAACTGTTCTGAGATTAGGCAGCATCATTTTAATAATGTTATAATCTTCATACTATTATTCCTCATCCCCTTCACTAAGCAGACTAAAATCTTGTTTGCCTCCCTCTCCATCCCCCTTTTTTTCCCCCCCCTGGATTGCTGCTGCCTGTAGAGCAGCATCAAGACACGGTGATGCTCTGGTCTCCTTCCTAGTTAATATTGTTCATTAAGGACCATGTGAAAAATACCTTGATCACCCACCCACCCCCCCTGCCCCGGTTAATTTGCATCTGTCAGCTTTGGCGTTAATTTGCCATCCTGCTGCCTCTTCTCCTGGTCATTTGCTTCTTTTCTGTCTTTGACGAACTTATCTCCGTGTCATCTCTGTATTTGGCTACTTCACGATTTCATCTCTTTCTCCAGATCCTCGCTAAATCTATTAGACAGCGGGTTTAATACCAATGCATATGGCTTCCTCTTGATAGTTAACCTTTTGCTATGATGAAAATTCACTATTTAATTTCGTCGTCTTTCTCTTTAGATCAATGGCAGTGTTTGCCCTCTTTCCTTCTCCTCCTTAGCTGTTTTGCAGGAAAAGGAATTGCCGACTGATTTGTCCATCTTGTTAAATCCCCTGAATGGGTTGATAAAAACCCAGGAAAAACCTGAAGAACTAGTTCCTTTTGCAGAAGCTGATGGTTTCTTCACCTGGGGATTTCTTCACCTGCCAGTGCTTTTGTTTGTGGCAGGGTAAAACCCAGGGGATTTGCAGTGATCTCAGAGCTCTTTGTATGGTTGGGTGTGATTCACCCATGGAGTTGGGCTGCAGAAAGAGATCCCCAAACCTGCTCTGAAGGTACCAGAGCATGATCTGACGGCTTCTGCTGCCTCCTCTGCCCTGATCTGAGATATTTTAGGCATAGGTGATGGGCATCACTCTTTGCTTTCCTAATTTCTGAGTTTCTACATCCTTGCTTTGGAGCCTGCATCCCTCCTGCAGGTCCCTGGGGAGCTTTTTGGGTCTTGGTGCAGGCACCCCTGTGACTTGCTCTCTTCCTTGGAAGGGGAATTATAATGTTCACCATCCGTGTTGTGGTTCACCATCCCCGTAATGGGAAATCTACCCAGCCCCAGTCCTGAAAACTTACTACTTAGGACTTTGAAAGCAAAAAAAAAAGCTTATTTTTGGAAGGATCTGTGTGAATGTTGTCTGAACTAAATCTCAAGTGCAAACAGTTGCTCCTACTTTGGAATAATAAGGTGCAGGGGATATGTATTTTCCTCTCTGCTTCTGAGGATGTATGTGCTGAGACAACATTAAACTCCAGCGAGGAGATGTGCAACAGGAATGTCACTGAACTCCACTGCTGCAAAAAGAAGAAATAGGGACTTAAGGGTGCCTGCGTTCCCCGGGTAGAGACCATCAGTGGAGAGATGCATTGCATTTCTATCTCATTACACGGAGCTGTTGAAGGTTGAAATGCTGTTAAATATACCACAGGCTCTTATTAAATGGCTATATTAAAAAAACCCACACACACGCACAGCCCCCCCCCCCCCCCCCCCCTCATTGCAGGCAGTGGAAGCACATTCTTTATTTGAGGATCATTTTTTCAGACAGGATGACTTTTAATAAGCCTCTTGTGCCGGCTGATGTGTTGGTGTAGTGGGATACTCAAACCCAGCAGCCGACTGGGGGGCAGCGCAGGAGCCTCCCCAGTGTTGGGCTGAGCGGCTGGGTGGGCGCTGGCTGCAAAGGATCGCTCCTGCTGCCATCGCCCACCCGGGCAGCCAGTGCCTTCTACTGGGTCTGGAGGTTGGGTACCGGTTTTTGTAACATGTCATAGACTCTGATGCTGCAGAATGGCACTGCCTGCGCTCAGGATATGGTGGTTGAGCACAGGCTCTAAGTTGGGGCACAGCGATGGCACCGAGATGTGTATTGGGGCGGTGGTGGCATTGAAATACATTACTTGGCCCCAATTCAGGATCGCACATGCCATAGGTAGTGACTGAACTGAAACAAAGTGTAAATAAAGGGCAGAAGATAAACATAAGGAACAAAACCATAGCTGCTATTTTTGATTGCTGCTTTGACTGCCCCCACCCATTATGCCCCATCCCTGGAGGTGTTCAAGGCCAGGTTGGATGGGGCTTTGAGCAACCTGGTCTAGTAGGAGATGTCCCTGCCCATGGCAGGGGGATTGGAACTAGATGATCTTTAAGGTCCCTTCCAACCTAAACCATTGTATGATTTCTATGATGATGGTGACTCTGGGGCTTGCCCCGTCAGTACCAGCACCATCTAACACAGACCCTTTGCTTTGAGCTGGGAAACCCACGTGCCGCCTCCTTCCTTCCCTGGTCCCTCCCTGCCTGCCGCTCTCCACACCTACAGCTATTTTCCCAATAATAACGAGCTTTCCAGTGGTACTAAAGACTCCGCTTTCCATGTTACTTTCTGTCTTGTTGGTAACTACAATTTATAAACTAATATAACATAAAAACTTTTTTTCTTTAAAAACCTTTTTTCTTTAAAGAAACTTACAATAAAGGAACTTGGGATGTAATTTTATAAGCAACAGCTAGAAAATGTCAGTTTTGACTCTATCCAGGTGGTTCAGGACACAGCGGAGCTGTAAATGTCGCATAATGTTTACTGAATACAGCATCCGTGTTTGCTGTGTGGTGATGGCCCTGCTGAAATGCTCTTTCTTTCCGTGGGGACGAATCAGCCCCCAATGGGGTAGTTGCAACTGCTGGAGCCTTTTGGGAGGTTCATCCTGCCAGATAACGTCCACTCTCTGAAATCTGGCCTTAACTGCATTTTGATTTATTGCTCGTTGTGTTTTGGTGCTCGTTGTGTTTTGGTGCTCAGTTCCTTAATGCAAACCAAGTTCTCAGTGACTGCATCTATCCCAAGGTGCCAAAATATTTATGATTTAAAAAAATGAGTCTAAGACTGGAAATCATGGTCCGCTGGCTCATGGAAGAGGAGACGATCTCTCATCTTACAGGAGCACAATTAGTGTTTCTTTAGATTTGAAGGAAGAGACCTGCTCAATCTTCATCCTGCCTGGCAAGGAGAGTGACTTTTGGGGGGTTATTTTGGATGCTGAACTATCCTTTCTTTTTCTTTCTGCTACTTAAGAGAATATTCTTACTGTCGCGACTTACCTGTAGCTCCACGCATCCCAGCAGAGCCGCTTCCCCGTGGCTTTTTGGGGAATGCTTTGGAGTTTTGTTTATGCTGAGTCTCTAAATCACGGAATCATGGAATTTTCAGAGTTGGAAGGGACCTCTAGACATCATCTAGTCCAACTCCCCTGCTGACGCAGGAATGCCTAGAGCACATTACTCAGGACTGCGTCCAGACGGGTCTTGAAAATCTCCAGAGAAGGGGACTCCGCAACCTCCCTGGGCAGCCTGGTCCACTGCTCTGGCACCCTCACCATAAAGAAGCTTTTTCTTAGGTTTGAATGGAACTTCCTGTGTTCCAGCTTGTGCCTGTTGCCCCTCATCCTGTCACTGGGAACCACTGAAAAGAGTCTGGCTCCATCCTCCTTCAACCCACCCTTTAGATACTCATAAGCAAGAACAAGGTCTCCCCTCAGCCTTCTCTTCTCCGGGCTAAAGAGCCCCAGCTCTCAGCCTTTCCTCATAAGGGAGGTGCTCCAATCCCCCAGTCATCTTTGTTGCCCTACGCTGGACTCTCTCCAGTAGCTCCCTGTCCCGCTTGAGCTGGGGAGCCCAGAACTGGACACAGTATTCCAGCCGTGGCCTCACCAGGGCCGAGTAGAGGGGGAGAATGACCTCCCTCGACCTACTGGCCACACTCTTCCCTATGCAGCCCAGGATTCCATTGGCCTTCCTGGTGACAAGGGCACATAGCTGGCTCACGGTTAATTTATTATCTATCAGGACCCCCAGATCCTTCTCCTCAGAACTGCTTTCCAGCAGGTCCACCCCTAACCTATATTGGTGCCCAGCATTCTTCCTCCCCAGGTGCAGGACCCTACACTTGCTCTTGTTGAACCTCACGAGGTTCTTCTCTGCCCAGCACTCCAGCCTGTCCAGGTCACGCTGGATGGCAGCACGGCCCTCTGGGGTGTCAGCCACCCCTCCCAGTTTGGTATCATCAGCGAACTTGCTGAGGATACGCTCTGTCCCCTCATCCAGGTCATTGATGAATATATTGAACAAGATTGGACCGAGTGTTGACCCCTGGGGGACACCACTGGTTACGGGCCTCCGACTTGACACTGCTCCATTAATCACAACCCTCTGAATTCTGTCACACAGCCAGCTCTCAATCCACCTCGCTGTCTCCTCATCTAGCCCATACTTCCTCAGCTTCCTAATGAGGATGTTATGGGAGACAGTGTCAAAAGCCTTGCTGAAGTCAAGGCAGGTGACATCTACTGCTCTCCCCTCATCTAGACAACCAGTTATAACATCACAGGAGGCTATCAGATTGGTCAAGCATGATTTACCCTTGGTAAATCCGTGTTGACCACTTCCAATAACTTCCTGTTCTTCAACGTGTTTGGAGATGACATCCAGAACAAGTTGCTCCATTACCTTCCCAGGGACAGAGGTGAGACTGACCGGCCTGTAGTTCCCTGGGTACTCCTTCTTGCCCTTTTTGAAGATTGAAGCGATGTCGGCCTTCTTCCAGTCCTCAAGCACCTCTTCCTGTTCCCTATGACCATCCAAAGATGATGGAGAGTGGTCTAGCAATCACATCTGCCAGCTCTCTCAGCGCTCGCGGGTGCGTCCCATCAGGGCCCATGGACTTATGGATGTCCAGCTTGGCCAAGTGGTCTCTAAGCCGGTCCTCCTCAAATGAGGGAAAATCTTCCTAAAGCTGGTTTCTTCCTTCTACAGACAAATAAGCAAAGGGCAATATTTTGCTTTTAATGGTATGTTTATTGTGGAGTTACTGCCAGTCCCTGTGTACCTGTGTGCAAAGTGTCTAACATCTGTGTGCTCTGCTAGCCATCATATTTCCATGTAAAGCAGGACTATCCTTTTTCGCATCTCAGGGGCTGAATTTAATTCACTGATACGGCACGGTAACTCCTTATATCCATTTTAATGGTCTGGTGAAATTCTGTTAGCAAAATACCTAATGAATGTTGCGATTCAATCAGGGCAATCTAGAGTGTAATGTGTGGAGCGGTGCCAGCATTATATAAATCATTAGACATCAAAATGTTAAAAAAAAATCCCTAATCATCGTCTAACAACTCCAAGAGCTCCTGTAAATGGCAGGGGACGAAACCAGGGGTGGGCAGCACAGGCGCCTGGTGGGGACAGTGGTGGTGGTGGCGAGCTGGGGTGGGATGGTTCACCAGCTTGGTTGCCCGTGCTTCAGCGGGTGCATTTTTGGGTAACATAAATGCTGTAGCACGGGGGGGTTGGGTGCTCTGGAGTTCCCCAAGGCCCTTGCAAGTCCTAGAGGGGGAACAGTTATTATTTAAAGGGGTGCTTTAAATAAAATGAAGGCGAATAGTCATTGCAGATGAATTTTCTGTAGGCAGTTTAGTTTTCTGCTCCAACTCCATTTGCATTGTGAACTGGGGACTGACTACACTTTATTTCAGCTGTTTTGGCCCTGGGAACTTTTGCAGCAAGAAAAGGTGCAGTTGTGCTCTTGAAGCCAAGATTTTATAAAGATAAATGGTCTAGAGGTTTGGGGGTTGTTTTTAGTTTTTAAACAAATCTCTTGAAAGACTTCCTAATGAGAGGCAAATCCAGCTAGCAAAGAATTTGTATTTGCTTTTGAAAAGATTGAATTGGGGGGAAGTCTCTGGCTTTGGCCATGGGTCTGCTCTGCTGGGAGAGGTTATCTGCAGAGAACAAAACCATAAGTAATTGGTCCTGATATACGGACATGTTTAAAATGCACCATGGGCTCGCTGGGAGGTTGAAAGACTAACACAAAATACAGAATTATAACATTCCTGACTATATATATAGCTATACACATATATACATATATACACACACACATGCATATATATACATATCTATATATAGATATGTATGTGTGTGTGTGTGTGTATATATATATATGGATGACCATGTGAGATTTCAAGGTGGGTTTTATGAGCACTGGTCTGATTTTGTGCCCATTTGCTGTTTTAGGATCAGATTAGGTGTTTTGCTTTCCCTCAAAGATTGAAAACGGATAAGCAGACTGGACGCAGATGTCCCAGCCCTCACCTCTGCTGGCAAAAGGTTTGCACCTAATAGTCACTTAAATAAGAACAAAGCCACAGAATTCTCTGTCACGGAGAAATACTTTTTGTTAAATGGATGCTGTCTCAGATGGACGAAAACCTTTGGGAAGGCTGCAGGAGATGGGCTCTGCGGAGCCCAGGTATGGCTCCTGGGGAGCAGCCCCTGAGCCTCACCAGCGTGTGTCCATCCGCTGTGCACCACCGCATCCCGGCTGCCGGGAGAGGAGCCCGTTCAAGCCATCCCTGCCTGCAGCTTCACCAGTGGTTCGAGTTGTTGCCCAGCAAATCCAGCGCAGGGATCTCAGCTGGAGGCCCCCCAGCTAAAAAAACGAAGCCTGGCAGCTGGGGCTGGGCACAGCCGGGATGAGAGAAGGGAGCAGAGGGGAGAGCCATCGGTGGGCGAGCGATGCTCAGCCGGATGCTTCCTACGGCCGCCATCCCTCTGCCACAGGCTGCTCTCCCCTCCAGGGATACACCCCCAGATCTGCTCCGGGATGGATGGACAGATGGCGGCGGGCGCTCAGCTGTGCCCAGCGCTGCCTTCTCTTGGCCTGCAGAGAGCTGGCGTGTATGAAGCTGCTCCATGCACGCTTGGAGCCGTAGAGCCAGCCTGTTTCTAAAGACAGCTTGCAAAAGACTGTTGAGTGCAAATATTAGGCATGGCAAGGTGTGAAACGCGCTATTTGCAGGGCACTGGGCACGCACAATGCGTGCTGCAAGTACTGCAAGTTTGAGAGGTTTTTGGTCTCCCAGGTCTGTCCTGCAGACCATTTACCTAACACCGACTTTATTTCTCTATTAAACCAGTATATTTTAAGCCTGAAGCAATGTGTTATCTCTCAAGAAAAAGTAAGCTGAGTTTTTTTTAATATAGTTATAGCTAGGAGTTTTTGTCCTGCAGTGCTTGAGTCTGAGGATATTTTAAGAGCTCTGCGGTCTTGTGCTGGGAGGGAATACAATAAATACGTAGAGTGCTTGCAATAAATATGTAGTGCTGCTGCTTTGAAAGGTAAGCAAAGGGTCTGTGCTGAACTGACACTAGCTGAAAAATTTGTTCAGCCTAATTAGCAACAAATCACTTCCGTGTCCAGCCGTGCTTGTGGAGATGGGAGCCAATTCCTCCCCCCTCCCCTTATCCCCTGCTGCCCTTTGTGGCTTTTCAGTGCCCTCCCTGGCTGAGCAGCTGAGGGGTTTTGCGAGGATGGCAGATCTGCATCCACGTGTCATTGCAGACCAACAACTGCAAAATGGCCTTACTGGAAATTCATGGGAAACTGTACACCCATCTTGGGCTTTGTCTCGGACTGTTCAAGCTGTCACTGGAACCGGTCACAATCGATCAGCTTTTAAATTTCATGAAATTTTAATTAAAGAATGGAAAGCCTACGAAGACATCATAGGCCAAGAGCACTGGAAACAAATACAATTTCACTTCCAACCATTAGCCAGAAAAGCAGCGAATGGTTGACTGCACATCACCATTGCAGTCTAATGAAAAGTACAGCTCTTGGCTTCGGCGGGCAGGTCATTAGTGACTGAATAATCAGTGACATTTCCCTTCTAAATCTGACACAAACAAAGTGCAGTGCTCTGGAAAAAGCCATTAAGTGCAAAGCCTTGCCTTTACTCTGCTCCAGGTATTGCAGAACAAGATCTAATGGCAGCCTTTAGCTGTGATTTGGCTTTGATAGCATCCACGGGATAGTAACCCCCCGGTATGCCGAGAGCCAAATGCTTCCAGCCTTGCACAAGCACGGTTCCTGCCATCGTGTCGTGCAAAAACAGCAAGTGACACTTGTTCCTTGCTGGTGTTCACAGATGCAGCCAATAAAACATTCAAGTAGGAAAACCTATAATCTAGAGTACTGGGAAGCTGAAAGGTATATTCTTATGTCTGAGACGTACCAGGAGGTAAAGGTCTAGCTCATCGTGGAGTCAATTTAAAGCCTGACATCCTCCTGTGAATTCCCGTGGCAGATCCCAAAGCTGGGTGTTAACCTGTTTTTCTGCAAATTTTCAAATGTTTTCTTGATGGGAGTGGAAAGCGAGCGGCACCTCACAGGAAAAAGGAAGGACTGGTCTTGTTTATGTCTGTCCCTCGACTTTCTCTGAATAAGGTGTTGTCAGATGGAGGGAGTAATCAAATGGGTGTAACTTCCTCTGCTCCCTCCCGATGTGCCAGTGGCTTTGAAAATAACGCTGAAAGGTTAATAGGAGCCAGACTGCTTTGCGGGGGGTCCCTTGTGTTGAAGCAGCAAGTCTTTAAGAAGGATTTTTTGGGGGAAAGAGACCCCATGGGGGAAACTTTTCCTAGGCAAAAGCATTACCGGCAGCTGGATTGGGAGGCACTGTTGTCTTGGAAACTCTGTGCTTTGGAGCTGGGTATGTCTGATCTTCAAAATTCCTTTTTCTTTATGGACCCCAAAATAGAAGTTGTCGATGCAGTCAGTGTATCTTTTTTCAATGGCTCTGATTTATATTTAGCCCTGTGTTGGGACGTTCCAGTGCAGTATTTTTTGGTCATTAGCTCTCCTGGTCGTGTTTGGGCTGTTCAGTGGATAAATCTGTTTTGGGTGTAGTCCTGTCAGTTATAGCCTTACTGAAAACACATGAGTGACCACAGATAAAAGCGGGTATAAAATAAGGGGGTAAGAACCAGCCCAGGACAGTTTATTAATGGCTAACCAATTCCACTCCCAGCTATTGTATACTTAGTTCCAGCTGAAGGCTGTTGATAGTTTTATTGCTTAAAAAGGGCAGGGTGATAAGAAGTTTCAAAATAAAAAGCTTTATTACCCTATCAAAAGTTTCTTTTTTACATATTACATTTATAGTGCATCCTTAAGGTCCGTATCCAAACACTTGGATTTATATAAGCATCCAGGCCGCTATTGCCATGTGATATTCTTCATCCTGCTGTGTTTCAGAGAGGTTAGCTTCCCAAAATCCCTTTGGCCGTTAGAATTTGGGACTCTCTTCCGAAGCTGCCTGTACTCACCCTCGTCTGACTGCAGAGCAGCATCCCCATTACCAGCATCTCGCTTTCCATCACTCAGGGTCATCCAGGAGATGCCCCACGCCATCTGGAGAAGGCCTTCGAGATGCTGTCCAGGGGTCCTCCCAAATTACCCACCTGAACACCCTTTGACGTGTGCTCTTAAAACTCTTTCCTTTGTATGCCATAAGGAAACCAAAGCAAGGAGCAAGGCAGTTAAAATGACTGATATTCCTTGGGTTTGTCTTGGCTTTAACAGGCCATCACCACCAATGCTTTCAGTTCTTTTTCACTTGACTTTGGTTCCCTGCTGCTCACTCTAGTGGTCGCCATCTCACACACCCAAACTTCTAGAGCTACAGAGAGATGCAGGATATTGCTCATAAAATTACTGCCAGGAGCTGACTCCACTTTTCTGAGTATATAGTGAAGAAGAACTACCACGCAACTTATTTTCTGCGTGCTTGGGTCACAGAGAACCAGGTCATGTTTCTATACGACCTGGAAACCCAAGCTAAAGAGAAAAATGGGAGCAGCTTTTTAATTGTAGGTCAGCAACTTAAAACTACCCTCTCTCCAACCCTCTCAACGATGGGTGCATGCTGTACCACAACTCCCTAAATCCATGTCGTGAGGACTGTGGAGGTAGGGGAGGTATGAGTGATGGACATTGCTTTTGTGACTTCAAACCCTTCAGAGCACAGAGGACAAAGCTTCTCTCTCTTTTCCATCCGCAGGTGACGTTGTGGACATCTACCAGCGGGAGTTTCTCGCCCTCCGGGACCGACTGCACGCAGCTGAGCAGGAGAGCCTGAAGCGCTCGAAGGAGCTCAACCTGGTCCTGGAGGAGATCAAGAGAGCGATCTCGGAGAAGCAGGCCCTGCGGGATATAAACCGGACCTGGAGCAGCTTATCTGGTGAATAAACAGAGAAGTTGAGGATCTCGGGCTGTTTTGAAGCTGTTGCTAATGAGGAGGTAGAGAGGTGTGCGTGCGTGTGCGTGTGTGCAGGGCTGCGGACAGGACGTGCTCTTCTCTTCCCCCGGCACGAGCACATTGTGGAGTTCAGAGGGACTTGGGAACTCTTAAACTCCTGTTTAATTACAGATGCATATGCATCATTAAACATTGAGATTTGCCTCTGCCAAGGATATTTGCCAATTTGCTTGCTTACAAGTTGTTGTTTTTTTCTTGCAAGTCATATATGCCGTTTCCTATGGCTGTATTGAATCCATATGGAAAACAGGTACCCAAAGAAAGAGGGGAGGAAGGCGTTAGGATGGCTGAGCACCCCTTGCCAATTTATTTGTGTTTTTTTTTTTCTTTTCAAGTTGCTCAGTTGAAGAAAATTGGATCTCTGCAGAAAGATCCGATTTGACCTTCATTTGATCTTCATTCTCCCCGCTCCTTCCCAAATATTTTGGGACTTCTTTAAGGCCCTCATGGCTCCTGCTGAACTTTAATTGGGTTTGTGGTAGCATGTTAAAGGTTGGCCTGATTTTTTATAACCCAGCAGTAGTCTCGGGTGGCCAGGCTGCTCTAAAAAGGCTTTTTGCCTTGCAGTCTCTTCCTACCTACCGTGCCTTGCAATTGATTCCCTTTTCCTTTTTAAGACGAAACCAAGTTAAAACTGTGGAATATCACCAACAAGAATGTGCTGCACCTTCCCACCATCTTCCATCATTTGCCACATTTGCTGTCAAAGGAGAACAGTCTGCAGCCAGCCGTGCATGTGGGACAGGGGCGCACTGGAGGTAAATGGGAATTAGTGCTGCTTCTGGTGCTCTTCCTCACCTTGGTGCCTGTCCCTCCCCTTTCCTCCGGGCCTGGCTGTGGTGCAGAGATGAGCAGGACTGGAGGAACGGCTGCATGCATCATGCAAGCTTCTTGGTATCGTGGCACGTGGGGTGGGTAAGCCATGTCATGTCTGCGAGTCTATGGGGGAGTGCTGTCTGTGCTCGTGACTGGCACTAAAATGTTCTCGATGCTTCTCCCAGGTGTTTTTTGCTGCTTTCCATCTCCAGAGTGCTCTAGACTTTGCCTGGAAGGTGGTCAGATGAGAGCACAGTTTGTAGGGTGCTTCATGGAGACTCGAACCAGTCTTAGGAGACAAATCTCATCTGGAATAGGGCTTTGGGTACTAGATGATTCCCCCCTGCTCCCAAATCCCAACCCAAAACCAAAGACCTGATTTAGCCCTCCTAAACTAAGGTGCTTCTGGCCATGGGAGCGGTTTGGAGAGCAAGGGTAGTCTTGAAGTTGACGTTCACAGGCTGAAAATGCCCCTAGGAGGGGCAGGGGTTTTGGGTGGTCCCTTAGGCATCAGTCTTTCGGGGAGAAAAGGGGTCTATCTGACTGCCATGAGTGCCTTGCCAGCCTGGCGCACTGGGGTGCCACTGGTCGGTATTGGGCTGGGGGACCAGGAGTATGGGAACTCTACGTAGCTCAGGAACCTGCCAACCTGCTGATCACTGCTGGTTTTTAATGACGGAGTGTGGCACCAACCAGGTGAACCATGAGGCAATCATGAGAGCGAAACGAAGTGTCTTGTCCCAGCACACCCCTCTCTCTAAAATTTCTCCTTGGCCCTGGGCAGTGTCTGTTGTGATGGGAATCCCCAGCGTGAAGCGGGAGGTGCATTCCTACCTCACCGACACCCTCAACTCCCTCATCTCAGAGCTCACTCAGCAGGAGAAGGAGGACTCCGTCATCGTCGTCCTCATCGCTGAGGTAAGACAGAGGTTTGCCTGTTCATCCTGTTTCCCTGGCCCCCACTCTCTGCCAAAGGGTGCCAAACAGGATGGCTGCCCACCTGGAGGCCAGCTCTGCCACTTGCCCGGGCAGATAAGCCCAGCCTTGGGCTGCCATCGGACCAGGATCATTAGGTGCATCCTGCCCAAAATGAAACACCGATTGGGCCAGAGAGGGTCAGGATGCGAGCAGGCAAACATCAGTAGCTGCCAGTGCAGCAAGTGCGATAATCTTTTTGGTCTAAATCGTGATGGCTCTTGCAGGGTGCTTGAGTGGTTGTTGCCAAAATGTGCCGGAGCAGTCCCGTGGCCACATCTGGGGGAGCTCTCAGACCCACTCCTGAAGCAGCTTCGTTTCTCCACATACCTGTGAGACAGCTCTAACCCCCTCTCCAAGCCCAAGAGCCTGCTGATTTGGGGCTGAGCCTAATACGATGCCTCTTTGTACTGGTGTCTGGAGCCCAGAATCAGTTGCTGAATCCAGGGGCTAAAAAGCCTTGATACATTAATCCGCAAGAGCTGCTTTTATCTATGGGTTTAGATGGTTATTTTTCTCCATGGCTTTCCCCTCAGGATTATTTTCTTGAACTTGAAGTGCATTTGTCTTAATTTTCAGAGATCCGGTGAGAAAGATAAACCTCAGTGGCATGTTACTGGGAGCGGAACAAAGATAAATGTCTGGGTTTGCTGCCTGTTTAGCCAGCAAAATTTGACATTTTGAGTAGCATTTGGCTTTTGGGTCTCTGGCTGGTATTTTGTACAAGGAGAAGGTGTGCGCAGATGGGTGTAGCCCAAAGTGCCCGGACAAGGTTCGGTCCTGGCCGTTGTTTCCCTTTGAGCCAGGACAGGTTTGGTGGCTGTTTTCGCAGTGAGTGAGTTAAAGCATGAGAGGTTTTAAGTAACTTGACCAAAAAATCTGTGTAGGACTGCAGTAATATTTTTTTTTAAGTGGACTTGAAAATAGGGTGCACGCTGTGATAGCAGCACCTGACTTTCTCTGTGTACCTGTGATGATGAAAGTGAGCAACAGAGAAATTAATTCTGATACCGTGAAGTGCAGGAGCACACGTGCCGTAGCCCAGTAACAGCAATGGTAGTTGTTGCAGGTCACCACCACTCTCACTGTCCTCTCTTGCCAAGCTTGCCCTTGTAGCTACACAACATCCTCCTTCTGTGCAAGTGTCGACCACCGCTGTGCCTGCTCTGCCTCTTCCCAAAGTGTTTCTCAATGTTCCTGCACTTGCAATGGCTCGTTAGGGCTCTTCAGACACAGGATAAAGAGTAAAGAGTGAAGAGGTTGTGTGAACCTGGAGCGGACGCTGGGTGATTTGGAGACTCGGGACAACTCAGGAGCAACTGAATATCCTTTTTGGGATGGGGACTTCTCATTTCCAAGTTCCACTGCTAACAACCATGGGTGTCACCCACGGCGGCTGGGCTACCTGGGAGAGTCGGGGGCTCCTTGGCTGGCAGAGGGGAGCCCTGGGGCAAGCTGGCCAGCTTGGCTGTCACCGGCCTGCTGTTTTGGTGGCAGCTAGGCGCTTGGAGCAGAGCTCTGTATTTGCTCCCAAAGCCAGGAGCATCTTTCCTGCCTTTGTGTTTCCCATTGCTGTTTTGTTGGCATCACCAGGGTAAGAAATCAGTCCAGCACCGGGAGCCTGAGCCCTGTTTGGGAAAGGGACCTTTTTCCTCTTGGGAAAACCCTCCCTTGTCACCCTTCCAGCATGGAAGCGCTGAGCTCAGCTTGTGACATACATCCCTGGCGTCTCACTTCTCACCTCCGCCTGGTGCCGAGCACAGCGACAGCCGGTCCCGGCTTCTGCAATGCTGCGTCTGCAGATCTGCCCGGGACACACGGTCCTGTGATCTCTAAAACCTCCCAAAACAATGCCACCACCAGGAAACAGGCACAGTTTTTGCTCCTAGGTCTCCTGCCCTTTGTTCTTGGATTTTGTTTTTGTGGTCACTGTGCAGATGGCTTCTGTCCGGTGCCTGTCCCTGTGTTTGCACTTATCTCGCCTGCAGATAGCGGCGTGCGGCGCTGCTGACCTTTGCCTCCCAACTGCTAGAGGTTTCCAGGTTAATTGTGGGAACAAACTGTTGTTTTAGGAAGAAAAGTGTTGAAATGAACCTGAAATGAAAAATGCATGCTTAAAAACAGACCCCTCTTTTTCACAAAGAGGGTAGAGATCCTTTTCTGCTGAGAGTATTTGCTTGGATGAAAGCCAGCATGTATAGAGAAAAAAAAAAATAGATAGCCCAGAAGTTAACACTTTGTGCAAACGCGTGATGCTGGCAGGGGT
The DNA here is from genome assembly GCA_008921705.1 of Burhinus oedicnemus. Classification (NCBI taxonomy): domain Eukaryota; kingdom Metazoa; phylum Chordata; class Aves; order Charadriiformes; family Burhinidae; genus Burhinus; species Burhinus oedicnemus. The sequence goes on from VFFE01007605.1 coordinate 200,757, forward strand.
AGAAGTGCCGGGAGAGCACGTGGGGAAGATGTGCAGCGTCTTGAGTCCCTTGGGGTGGTTTTTGGTGTGTGTGATGCCTTTGGTTAACACTGGCCATAAAGGAGGGCTCCTAGGAGTCCGTCAGCATGGGGAGAGCAGTTAAACTGGATAAAAGAAGATGTGAAAATGGTACGGAGGTGCTGACAGTACCCCGAGGTGTGTTGAAGGTGATTTCTGAGCCACGGGGGGCCCAAGCTGAGGCTGAAGGATCTAATGCTGCTTATCTTTTGTTTTCAGACAGATCCGCAGTACACAGCTGGAGTGGCGGAAAATATCAGAAACTTGTAAGCACTTCCAAATGACTGCAGCGGTACGGTCTGTGCCTTTAGCGAGGCCAGGGAACGGCTTCATTAAGGAGAAAATACACACTCTTCTGCTTCCCTTTTGTATTTTTTTTGTTGTTTGGATTTTTTTCTGTTCTTGAACTCTGGGCTGTCTTTGTTATTGCTGCTTCCACGTTCTGCTTGTTCGAAAATGCATCCCATCTGTAGCTTCCATTAGGCTGCTTTGTGCTTGCAGTATTTAACACACACAATCATGACGTTTCATTTTGCTCTTTCTGTCCTGTGGCATTGCGAGAAGATGGATTATTTAGATTTCCAGTGATCCGGGCAATTGTTTCTGTGTCTAGTGCAGCCCTCTACCTGCTCTGCAGAGTCAGAGCAACTGGGCAGTGTGGTAAGCACGCGCAAATGCTCGTGCCTTATTTTGCTTTAAAATCCATGATCCATTTTTCTTCCTGTTTGTTTTTCCCTTGTTCTAGGCGCTAGTTACATTTGTCTCTCAAATGCTAGCTGCTATTTATGTCCCAACGTGTTAGTGGCTTTTGCAGCTTCATTTGTGGCTGTTTAGGCAGAAGCCGGTGACGGATTATTAACTGTGAGCTGGTCCAGGCATTAACAGCGTCAGAGCTCGGAGGCAAAAGAAAAAGGTGGTGAGAGAAGAGGCTGTGACTCCCATCCAGCTCCTGCGATTGCATGTTTCCAAAGGATCGCAGTCGCCATAAGAAGGAGACGCAAAAGGGCAGCACATCCTCCGGGCGCCCCACGTCCCCGAGCCAATGATGGGAGAGGGGCTGGGACGTGTGCGGGGAGGGTTGTGTTCCCGGGCACTTGCCGAAGAGCTGAAACAGAGCCCTCCATCTTGCTGTGCAGGAACTGGCAGAGCTCCCCTCCTTCTGCCTGCTGGCAGGAGGACGCACTTATCGGGGAATAATGGACTGATTGTCCGATGGATCCTGATGAAATTACTGGGCGCTGCTGTGGAGAGTGCTTCTGCGTAGAAGGCCTGAAACTTTAATTGACTTAATGATATGATTTCTCGCTGTCCCCCTCACCAGTGCCTCCTGCCCCTCGCTGATTCACTGAAATTATTTTTCTTCCAAATTGAATTGAGGTAGTGTGGGGCCAGGGCAGGCTGAGCTCCTATCGCAGGAGGGAGAAAGCTGTTGCTGCTTCAGTGCAGGTTTTGTCAGCTCAATGAGAAGCTTCTGTTTCACTGCTGCTCGAGGAAGGGAAGGTTTGAAAATGTTAGCTGAAAACCTTACCAGTCCCAATGAGGGAATAAGGAAGGGAAAAATAAGTGAGAAGTTTTTGGCAATCTCGCTGCTTTGTCTCCCTCTGCCCCATCTTCTGTCCTCCAGGCTCTGCACAAACAAAGGAAATCAGCCTTGCACCAAATGTTCTCAAAAAAGCAATGTAAAAATAACTGGTTTTCCCGCTTATCTCTCACAGTTACAGTAATCTCTGGGTATTGCTTGCAAGGCTGTTGTAGGTACATATTTTTCATATGGGTGACATTTTTTTTTGTTTGAGTTTGACTCTTCAAAGGGTTCTTAACCGCATTATAGGGGAAATAGATGCTGATTTTATCAGCGTAAGGGAACTAGGTAGAATTCCTGCTGGCTGTCCTAACTACAGCACAGCAGTGTTTTAAGTAACTTATCAGAAATGCGTAACATAATCTCTGCAAAATGACTTTTAATTACTGATGCATTTGGAAAATCTCTAAATGCCAGTAATGCCAGCAAGTCCTTTCTTTGGTGCACCAGTCTGCAGGTCCATTTAATCCTGTAGAGAGTACATGGTGCTTGCAGCTGGTCTTTAAAGCCAACCTGTGTGTGCGGGAGGGAGGGAGGAGGGATGCTGGGGGGGAGCATGCGAACATAGGGCTATTAGAGGCCATGGGAGGGAGAGTGCAGCTTTAAAACGCTGTGACAGTCCCTGCTGATGTCCTTTGGTGAGGCTTGGAAGTGCACTAGCTGCTGGGGAAGTTTTGTCTTAGAGGCTGTATTTTTGGTTGCATTCTGCAGCTCAGTGTTTACCCAGTGATTTGGTCTATGAAACGATGTGTCAGACATGGAGGTATTTGTTTACTGCTACTTTTCTCCCTCAGATTCCCAAAGGAAATACACTCAGGTCTCCTGGAGGTAATTTCCCCATCTCCGCATTTCTATCCTGATTTCTCCCACCTGCGGGAATCCTTTGGGGACCCCAAGGAAAGAGTCAGGTAAGAATAAATGAGCTTAAAAACAAGCAAGCTCTGAATTAAGTAACTGCAGCGTCTCCCCCCTGACTCCAGCAAGGGAAGCTCTTCTGCAGAGCCAGGGAAGGCCCTTAAACTTGCTTTATCCAAGAGCTGGAAGGACACGGGGATCGGGGGGTATGAACTGGTGCCAGCTTTGCAGGGCTTGCCTTGTGCTGCAGTGTTTCCATCACCAAGCGAGGGGGTCATTTTAACCCAGATGATGTTCATTTTGGAAGTCCTTGAGTTTTCCAGTAAGTCTTAGCTGACCAGTTAAGAGGCCATATGCCATCCCCTCCCCCAAGAGCTGTGTCACCTTCCCAGCTTAAACCCAGCCTTGGCTGGCTCCCCCGAGCAGCCCGGCATCCTGGGAGAGACCAGTGCTCCCACTGTGTTTGTCTCTTGCAGGTGGAGGACGAAGCAGAACCTCGACTACTGCTTTTTAATGATGTACGCCCAGTCCAAAGGCATATATTACGTGCAGGTGGGTTTGGTGCTGGGAGTTTGGGTGTACCTGTGAGTTTACGGCAGCTTGTATCTGGCTGAGGGAGGGCATGTCCAGTTGTGTGATGAGGCAGAGGGAGAGCGGGTTTTAATCAGATAGGTTCAAAAGCTGGGTTTCTAAAATGGTTCAGACTTGGAGACCTCCCCACTAGGGAGGGCAGGTCTCCCTGTTTCATTTACCCGTGAGACTGGGTGAGAAAAATCTACTTGGAGCATCTTCCAAAATAAACTAGGTCTGTGCCAAAGCCTTTCTCCAGTATACAGCGTGATTGCTCTGCACAGAAGGGCTCTTACTGGAACCTGGATGGGTCATTGGCACTGAGCGTCCTTTCCTCTTGCAGCTGGAGGATGATATTGTGGCCAAACCAAACTATCTCAGCACGATGAAGAACTTTGCCTTGCAGCAGCCCTCCGAGGAGTGGATGATCCTGGAGTTTTCTCAGCTGGGGTTTATTGGTAACGTTCTTCCCTTCTCACCCCAGTCCTGGCAGACCTGGGCACAAGTGCCTGCTGGTTCTTGCAAGCGCTTAATGCTCTTGGTCCAACTAGTTGTCACCATGAGATGGTAAAATACTTGGACTTGATCCCTCCCTATTTTTGCAGTGACCCTTGTGTTTGTAAAGGGGAGAAAGATCCTCACAGCTGGTACTGCGGATCCTCACTTTGAATAAAAATAAACCTGGTCAGTGGCCCAGCAGACAGCCAAACAGCTTAGATGTGACCAGTAGCTTTTAGGTTGGATGGGATCAGGAGTTGCCTAACAGTGTGCAAAAGGAAGTTTACATCAGCACAGAACTATTTTGGGAACGGCAGTACGTGGTTGCAGTAGCAGCTTGATCTATTAAATTGGAAACTGGTTTGACTGGCTTAAAACTTGTAGTTTTCGGGGCAGGAAATGGTCTGTCCTGCAGCTGGCTGAATGTTTTTCATCCTTATTTCTCCCTGCTGAATGGAAGAGTTTTAGACCTTTTGATGCTGTCGTGACCTGTGAGACACTAATGCTTTCTAATTCTGTGATGGATATTAAATCCTGAACTGTATTAGCAATGCCGGCAGTACTGGTACGTAGAACAGAGCTGCACGCTATTTCCTTTACTTAGAGAGATGGACACATCCAACCTCCACAGCCCAGTCTCCCAAGTGTTTTCTTCCCAGTTGTAATTCTTGACCATTTCGTACTGTAGCTGCTCTCTCTCCTCCCTTTCTTTGTGCTGTAGGAAAAATGTTCAAGTCTCTGGATCTGAGCTTGATCGTGGAGTTCATCCTGATGTTCTATAAGGACAAACCCATTGACTGGCTGCTGGATCACATCCTTTGGGTGAAAGTCTGCAACCCCGAGAAAGACGCAGTACGTAAACAACCTCCATTGAAGGGAAACCTTTTGTGCGTGGGCAAATGCGTGCTCAGTCTGTGTCTCCAGAGGATCTTTTCTGTGAGCTCTGGTGCTAACTGACTTTGCATCGAGCCGTGCTGTCCCTGTGGAGCGTGCTGCGGGGCATCCTTGTGGATTATGGAAGCAAAGACCTGGGAGTTCAGGCTTTTGTAGTCTGCAGCTGTTAGAAAAGGCATTATTTCTGCATCTGAGCACTAACAGGGTATTCTTCCTCCAGTCCTTGAGGAGAGTAGCTGTTCCCCATTCTTCTGTGTTGTTTTTCATTACCGCATGCTTCTCTCCCTGAAGCCATTCCGTGCTCGCTGACTATAACCCCAGAATAACCCTTTGGCTCTGGGCTCGTGTGCCGTACCAGCCTGGAGTACACATGCAGGCTGCCCAGAGACCTCACCCCAGATGACCCAAGAGCAATCCTGCCGTGCGTAGTGTGCCAAAATGAAGGCAGAGCACGCAAAGCTCTTGTCGGGGTTTCTAGGAGGGTGTGGAGAGGTGAAAAGTGCTCTGTTTTCATGCTGCCATCTCATTAACGGAGCCATGTCTGCCCAAAGCCTTGCAGACGGCAGCACAGAAGCCCCTGTGCCCTGTGGAAGTTGTGTTTGAACTCCCGTCAGCAGCAACAGCGAGGGGCTAAAGCGAGCAGAAAGGGCAGAGGAGGAGTGTGTGTGACAGTAGGTGTAAGATGAGCTCACCACCAGCTACTCTCCTTCTCCTCTCTGAACATATTGTATTTACTCATACACTTGTTCACCCTCCTCCCCTGGCGGAGAATGAGCAGTGGAGTCCCCGTGCAGCGCTTGAAGCCCAGTTGCTTAGGATGGACCTCGTGGCCACAACTATTTTGTGGTGGCAAATGCTAGAGCAAGTGGTCACTCTGGGGATAAATACTGTATTTATGTGTTGGGGGGGACAGGGCACCCTCAGGGCTCTGCAGAGTTAGGGCAAGGATGTGGTTTAATTTGGCCTGATCCCTGGCAGAGGCCCTGAGGTTGGCTCCAGCACCTCATGTGCAGCAGGACCAGTGTCAGATCATGTCCCTCATGTCCTCCTGGCACTTCAAACCATGTGCTCAGGTGTGGCACGGGTGTCCCCAGGGCTGTCCGGCAGCCTCCAGGGTCCTCACGGCCAGGGTGGAGGGGTGCTGGGATGGAGCTGGGAATGATGCTTCTGTCTGTGTTTCTCCCTTCAAAATCTTCAGCTTGAGCATTGATTAAGTACAGATCCTGCTGCGCAGGATCATCTTCTCCTTAGCTCATCTTCGCTCATCTTCTCCTACCTGGCAGAGCCAAGGTTTTCCCAGGGGAAACCGCAAACCTCTTAAATGTGTTGCCTTTTTAAAAATTAACCTACTTTTTGTGTGGATTTCTGGCTCCTTTTCCCCACTGTTTGCATGATTAACTCTGCACAGCGCCCTTTCAAACATGGCTTTCCCTTGTAAATCCCACTGTGCAGAATCAAATTTGTAGCGGGGAGGATTTGTCTTTTTGATTGAAAGTTTGTTTGACCTGAGCTTTTGGTAAGTGCTCTGCCTGTTCTGGATATATTCTGCTCTTTCTTTTTTAACTAATTTTAGATTTACCTGGGGTAAAGCTGTGTGAAAGGATGACCTTCTTACCACCAACTGAGCCATTCCCCCTCCTGGCTTGACTGAGACAACGCTGCTTTCAGCAAATGCTTCTTTAGCAGAAGGGGAAAAGGGGGGGGAAGAGAGAAATCAGGAGATGCTGTAGCTCCCTCCGTTCCCCTTCCTCCTCTCCCCATCCAGAGTGAGATCAGACCTGATGGGGTTGTATCTGGGGTTGCTGGCAATGAGTAGGGTCTCTCCCATTAGCATGGCTAGTTTTAATTTTCTAATGTAACGTGAGCTGGATTAGGGGATTATCTCCTCTGCAGCTTGCAGGGGTCATGCCTGGAATTTCCCAGCTGCCGGCACGGTGGCGGTGGCCCACGCGGGCAGCCCATCACAGGGGCTTGGTGTGGCTGGCTTCCCCCACTGCACCCTGCCTGGTGCCGGGCAGCCGGTGACGCAATGCCTGGCAGCGGGATTTCTGCCGGGGTTGCTCTTGGGTGGGAGGTTGCGAGAGCAGATGGTGGTAGGGGTGCATGTGTGTTTCTTTTCGTGGAAAAAGCAAAATTCAGAAAACAAATACCCTCTCCCTCCAGTTTTTAACCCTGTATTTTTGTCCTACTCCCCCAAACTGAGAGAAATTAACTATTTTTAAAATGTGAGTTCTTGTCTCCACGCTCTCAGTCTCCTTCAGTCTTTCTCCATTGTCTCTCTCCCTCCACCCCATGGAAAATCAGAGTTGGATCAGAGTTGCATCTCCAAGTTTATTTACATGGTGGGATGGGCATGAAACAGCCAGACAGCTCAGACAATGGCACGTGCCGTACATCTGCCTAACAACACCTGCCAACAAACTGAAAACTCTGCCCGGCTGAAAAGAGCCCACACTTGCTGCCTGAATCATCCCAGGACTTGCTGTACCTTCAGACATCAGTGGTGCCGAGCCCTGAGTTGTAGGAAAAAGGCTTTCCCGATAAGCCAAGGACAAAAGAAACTAAATTCTCTGGCTGTCCCTACCTGACAGCACCCAGAGGAGATTTGCTCAGCATTTGCTAAGCTATGCTTGGCAAGGAGACATTTGGCACTTAAACCTGCGCACTCTGGCTGCCCTGCAAAGCCCGGTGGGTGACCGGCTGAGAGTCACGGTCAAGTTCCTCCAGAGCGTGGTTAAAAGCCCTCTTGCCAACAAAGGCATAGAGATGGAGGGTCAGGGCTGTTTATCACTCCTCTTTCCCTGGGGTTTGGTCATGCTCTTGTCTGTTCCTCTCGCAGGGCACAGTTGACCGCAGAGGTTTAAGCATGGGGCTCTGCGGGGTTATCTCATTTCAGAAACACTGCGACAGGCAGAAGGCAAACCTGAGGATCCGCTTCAAGCCCTCGCTCTTCCAGCATGTGGGAACCCACTCCTCCTTGGCTGGGAAGATACAGAAGCTGAAGGTGGGCTGCCTGTCCGAGCTGCAGATGGCCTTTCTGCCAGGTCTGGCCTGCAGGCACACGGGAACTGGCTGCATTTGGGGTGGCGACATCAGTGACAGCAACTGGTGGGACGGTGGCAGCTGGATTTCTGTGCAGTAGTTGTATTTTATTTTGAATTACAGTGAGCTCATGTAGCTCCTACTTGTCAGCATGGCAGTGACATGTACCAAGAGTCGCTGCAAGCTTTTAAGCCTTGGTACTGGTCCTAGCTGGCTATTCTGAGTGCCAAACCATGGTCTGGGCAAATGATTTCAAAGCATCTACTGGAAAATCCCTGGAGAGATGACTCCTAGGTTGCTCTGACTTCCTTCCCACCCCCCTCCTTTTTCCTGGGATTTGCTATTAGGCGAACTTGAGCTTGCTGTGTAAGAGCTTAAATTGTTTGTGTGTGTTTAAACATCAACAAAATCAAGCTTCCCACAGCGATGTGTGCAGGACCCATAGACACGCATCCCTGCACTGTGCTTAGTCCTGTGTCTGTCCGATCCCCAGGTATATGGATGGTGTAATCCAGTTTGTATCACAGTGCAGTGCCCATGAGGCTGTGTAATCCAGTCATTTTATGCTATCGTCAGCCTCCCAGCTGCCTTCTCCTCAGGTGTAAGAACTGTTTGTAGAGCTCCTGGGGCAGGGCCACACGTTCGGGGACACTTGGACAATGAAAGGCTCTTTGATGCCAGATCAGAGTGCAGAGCAGTGGTGCTTCTCTATGCTGCCTCTCCTGAAGTTGTGTCCTCCTGGGATCCAGCCACGCATTGCCCTGTCTGGTGCCTTCCCCAGATCACTTCCATCCCACATACTTATGCGCTGCACAAATTGAGAGCTTTTAATCTGTGGTGCCTTGTTGCTGGGACCCCTGTTCCTCACGGGCGAGAGCAGCTCATGACCCTTTTCTGCCCTTTTGCTTTGCACCCACCAAGGATAAGGACTTTGGCAAGCAGGCCCTGCGGAAAGAGCATGTGAACCCTCCTGCGGAGGTGAGCACCAGCCTGAAAACCTACCAGCACTTCACCTTGGAGAAGGCTTACCTGCGGGAGGACTTCTTCTGGGCCTTCACTCCCACCGCCGGAGACTTCATCAGATTCAGATTCTTCAAACCGCTCCGCATTGAAAGGCCAGTGCCTGGGGGAGGGTTTAGGGGATGCAAGGACAGCCTGGAACATGTAGAGACACTTTCCTTTTGCTATTCTGGTTCATATTGAATTTCTTACCCACTTTCTGCTCCCAGGAGGAGGGAGCAGTGCTCTGCTAGGGGGAGGATAATTTGACCCTTTTTTTGGTGGGGCCATGTCTGCCAGAGCCCTTTGCTTTCCTGCGCCTGTGAGCAATCTGCCATTTGCTAATCTGGCACAGGTGGTCTCCTTCCAAACCATGTGCCTGTGGGCTTTTTGGGAAGGTGCCTGTTAGGTTGAGCTGCTTGATGGTTCAGCTGGGGTGAAAGCCATCGTGTCTCCCCTCACTCAGTGTGGGTTTCCATGGCTTTGGTCTCTGTCACAGGTTCTTCTTCCGCAGCGGGAACATTGAGCACCCAGAAGACAAACTCTTCAATACGACTGTGGAGGTTTTGCCGTTTGACGTAAGTGTTTTATTGAGAATTGAGACGGGGGTGGAGTGGGAAGTGAAAGAGGTTTGAGAGAAGGGAATTGCTTAAAGCCGTCAGGAAAATCTTTACAGGAGTCATTGCCTTTGAGAGGTGGTGGCTGGGAACCAGGGAGTCACACCTGGTGTGGTATCACCTCGAGAGCAGAGATGCTGCACTGAGCAGTCGCTATGGTAGCCATCCATGCCTGCAGAGCAGATGCTCAGATGCATGGGATGGCTGCAGAGGAGGGGATGGAGCCAGGATGGTGCAGTGGAAGGAGCAGCATGAGGGCAGCAAATGTCCTCCTGTTTTGGAGCCTGAGACTCAGGGTGCCAGGTGGGGGGGATGAGATGCCAAGGGCTGCTGGCAAGGGCAGCTCTAGGGCTGCTGCTGTTGCTTGGGGCTTTTTGGTGGCTCTTACCACTGGCCTTGTGCAGAGCTCCTCTCTTTCCTGCAGAGCCTGCAGTCGGACAAGGAAGCCTTGCAGGAGGGAAGAGGCACAGTCGTCAAATACCGCAGGATGCCGGATGGCTACATCCAGATAGGTACAGCAGGGTGCGGGGTGGTAAACTGCCTGCTGGGTTTGATCACACAGCCCATACCCTCACCTTCAAGTGAATCGAGACCCTTGGTGCTGTTTGCTTGGCAAAGAGTAATTTCTGTTTGCCAGGAGCTAGGTCAGAATTGGATTTAATTGTCGCTGTCTCCTCTCCTCTACTGCCCTCCCTCCCTTCTTAAACTAGGTGTCCTCCTCAGGTAGTTTTCAGTCCTGTGTTTCTGCCTGTCTCTGCTCAGAGCTGGGACCAAATTATTCGGAATATCCATTTGTCTAACCTGGTGGTAAAAACCTCCACCACGAGCAATCTCATGCTCTCCCTCCACAGCCTGTCTCAGTACTCGCACCACTTGCAGCTTGGGCTTTGTCTCCTGCCACCTGAGCATGTTTTTGTGTTTGTCCTGCCCTTGGACAAGAACAAGGGACTGCAGCCTACAGGGACCCATGTGGTAAAGCCCTGGTGTCCCTGCTAAGACTTCTTTTCTTAAACAGACAACTAAACAAACAAAAAAAATCCCTGGCATGTGTAGCTTTTTGCCATTTTAGCGTTCCTCTGCATGCTGTTTGGTTTCTCCCACTTGTATTTTCAAAAAAAAAAAAAAAAAAAAAAATCACACCCAAAAATGGGACATAGCAACAGGCTATGAGCAACCTTGCTAGAAATATGGATATAAGACTTGCCTCAGTGGCCTGGCTCCTTTGTCTCTTACAGGACACTGCTCCCATCAGGCCACTCTGCTCCCCTTTTGCACAGCAGTGATATGTAGCCGAATACTCCCCATTTTGTTCTGTGTAGCTGATTTATTTTTTTTTGTTCCCTTCAGCGTAGCATTTTGCACTGTATGGACATCCACGCTGCTGGTTTTCAGCCCGTCTCTCTGGTGTAGGGGAGCTGCAGGCAGCCATGGCTGCTCATAGGCCTCTTGCGGGGGGGACTGGCTGCCAGGGGACTGTCCCCAGGTCACCCGTGTGCTCTCCCCGCCAGGCTCCTTCTCCAAGGGCGTCGCAGAGGGTGAGGTGGACCCATCCTTCGGGCCGCTGGAGGCCATCAGGCTGTCCATCCAGACCGACTCCCCAGTGTGGATCATCTTGAGCGAGGTAAGCCGGGCTTCGTCAGCAGAGCCTGGGGCTCCCCACCGCCTCTCCCTGCTTCTCTCTGATCCCAGCCCTCTCTGCTTTCAGATTTTTATCAAAAAAGCGGAGTGACATGGGCGTGAGGAAGGGTGGACACACATGGATTCCCTGGTCCTGCTCCCTCCCCTCCCGCTCCCTCCTCCCCACGGCGCCTTGCCCAGGCACAAGGACAGCCATGCCGGCGAGGCGCAGGCCCGGCTGCCAGGAGGCAGCACACGCCAATGGGCCTCTGCAAAGGGGCTGCCAGGCCGGCACCACCGTCTCCAGCCGGTGCTGCGGGGCCAGGACGTCGTCTTCTCCAGAAGAAGAGCAAAAAGCAAAAACCAATATCCTGTGCAGAGGGCTGGCTTTGCTCCCCTCGGGCGCTTCCTTGGCCCCTCATGGCTGTATGGCTGCCATGCATGTCGCTCAGGCCACACCGACACAGGGGACAGTTTGGGGTCGGGATGAGCTTTAACAAGTGTGGGGACTAAAAGCACCTTCAGCCCAGGACAGGGCAATCCCCCAGTTTGGGAACAGACTGGGGGGGGTGGTTGGTCACGTTGAGTCCTGCTGGTGCACTGGGATGGAGACAGCCAGGGACCGAGGTCTGCCTTGCCTTGGCCCAGGCAATGGTCCTGGCCACAGCTGAGGATTAAGCGAGGGTGAAGACTGACCCTCCTTTGTCGGAGGTGGAATGACTCCAAAGGGGTTGGAGCTATGAGTATGGCAGGGAAAAAATAAAAATAAAAAAAAAATATGCCACACTGTGCCTGCCAGCATCGAACACAGCCCCTTAACTCACAGTGAAGTCTCCAGTGTCTTCATGCCTTGAGATTGAGTGCAGAAACCATCTTTTTAAATAACTATTTCAGTTATTGATAGGTGTGAATTTTTTTTGGGGGGGGAGGGGGAAACAAAAGTAGCCCAGTTCAAAAATAGTAGGGATTAGTGTAAATCCCAATGTCTCTTCAGCTATACACTGGAATGCATTATACTACTTTAATGTGCTGTATTTTTTATTATTGGATACATTTGATTTTTCAAGTACATCTCTCTATATATAAATATATAAAATAATGTGCACTGTAATAAAAGCTAAATTTAAAGCTTTGGTGAAAGTCGCTCGCAGCAGGGACATCTGCTCTGGCTCTGCCTCCCCTTTCCCCTCCTCAGGATGGTGGGTGTCCCTGGGGGCCAGGGACCAGCTGGAGGCCCCTACAACCAAAATGGAGCCATTCCTCAGTGCTCACCAGTACCTGATATACTCCCAAAGCATCGTTCATGCTGGGGAAAGCACTTAGAGCAGCTCATTGGGAGATCGGTGGTTTTGCTCCAGCATCACAGGAACCTTCATCAGTATTAAAAAAAGAAAGGTTGATCAGCTCTTTCCTTGGCGGGGAACAAGGAAGGCACTTAGGCACCCATACACCCGAAGATGCACTTGTGGAACAGTTGTCTTACAAATACGTTGCTTTTTTTATTCCCACATACAACTTAGCGAAGAGCTGCCCGGGTGATGCCTGCTTTAGTTACCTGCAAACCCTGAGTTTGCAGCAGAGGTTGACATCGAGAAATGTCAACTGGTGGGTTGGTGATAAGTGAAATCAGGGCCAAGTCAAGATCATTCAAATCAATGCCAAACACAGACATTAGCATTTGGACCAGAGTCAGGCTTTTTCCCCAAAAGTTTGGATAATGTTTTAGACAAGTTTACCCACCCTTTCAAGTTAGTTTTAATAACAGCAGCTTTTCCCATGCAAACCATTCCCCTAACCTTTGGATGCTCTCACACCCAGTCCCCAAGCACCTTTGACGATCACAGGTGATTTCTATTGAGAAAAGGCATTTATTTTTCATATATCCATGGTGTGATCCTTCAACATAGATCATTACAGCAGTAAGGAGGGGTGACAACAGTGTGCGGGTCAATCCGTGCTCCATGAGGCAGAGCCAAAGGCATTAGAGGTTTTAAAGCAGGCAGTGCTCCAAAACCCAGCTGTGAAGCCCATGGGCAGGGTCAGAGGCTGGGCAGCGTTTGCCTTCTAGAAGGGCAATTATCTCTGAAGAGCAGAGCTTCGTGAGCAGAGGTGTGCCAGCGTCCACCTCACATCAAAGGTAAGCACAGAGCTGGGGAGATACTCGGTCTCTGACCATGCCACATGACTCCCTGCCCTCTGCCGAGGGTGAGGAGTGATTTTTGGGAGAGTGGTGGCCCCATTCACCAGGCACCGAGGAGCTGGAGGGGCTGTGCCAACACTGCTGTCCATGTGGAGGAGCCGGGCAGGAGGAAATGTGCCAGGAGCCCGGCCACCGCCAGCCCCACCAGCAGCCAGAGCAGCCGGGCACTGGCATACAGTGGCCCCAACCTACATGGGGAGAAAGCACCATCAGACACCACCTGCCAACCCGGGGCACGAAGCACGCTAGCGACGGCTTGGCATCCCCCATTCTCTTCCGGGACTGTGCTGGGGAATAGTTGGTGGGGCCACAAGCATGTGGGGCAGGAGGGGAGGAGAAGAGGGTGATACAAACCTGCCTTCAGTCCCACCCACAGGAAGGAAACCTGCCCCAGGGGACGCATCCCACACCCAGCCTCCCCGGGTTGGTTTGGGGTGTCCACAGCCCTGGCCAGGTACTAACCGTCCCTGCGCAGCCACGGCGTATCCCTGGAAATACTTGAAACGGGTGTAGAGGTACAGAAGCCCACACACTGCAGCCACACCTGCAGGGGAGAGGGGAGCCGAGTCCTGACAGGGCCAGGGGTCCCTGGACACTGCCAGAGCTGCAGCCTGGCTCAGTCACCCATGCCCCCACTTGCCCCTGCTGGTGGGGCATGGCCACGAGAACCAGACGCCAAGGGACTTGGCTTTAAAACCCTGCAGGAGTTTAAATGGGTTTCCTTCCTTCCCTTTTTGTGAGCGATGAACTTCTCTGCCTCCCAAAGTTGCCCTGGGACTTAGGTTTGCAACATTCCCTTCCATGCTCCTTCCTCACATCCTCCCTGCTGCAGCAGCTGAACCCCCCCAAAACCCTCTTGGTACAAGATGGACAGTGGATGCCTAATTGTTTGGGTTACGTTTTCTCGTTCTGGCATAGCGATTTGGGGTATCACGTTGCAGCTCTGCTTCACCTTGCTGCTGCCCTGGCACCATGTGCCAGCCTAACCTTAAGAGATGCAGCGTGGGGACAGCTGGGCTCTGGCAAGGGAGCACTGGCTGCCGATGCCACCAAACCTCTCCTCTGGGGCAGGAGACCGGCTCAGCTGCTACCAGCAACTTCATGCACGCTGAAGTTACGGCGCTCCTCAGTCCATCCAGCCAAAGGGGAACTTTGCTTTCCCCACGTGACAGCCCCACAGGTACAGAGAGGACATGCTGAAGTCGCAATGGGATTTAAATTGGAGTTTTTTTGGTTTGTGCATGTGGTAAGGCTTTCCCCTTACCTTGATGGAAGAAGATTCCAGCAACCCAGAGGAGTGAGACAAAGATCGGGAAGTACTCTGAACAATTTGCCCTGGTGAGAACCAGAGATGAGAGTTAAAACCACATCTTTGTACGTCAAAATCTGGTTAACGAGGCCAGAGAGGTGACCTGGAAACACGTCAGAGCAAAAGGAAAGGCCTGGTAAGAGGCGTTGCTGTGCTGGGGAGAAAGGGCCTTTTCTGCCACCAAGGACACCCAATATCTGTACCTTTGAGAAGAAAAGTGCCCAAACAACGCACCGCATTCATCGCACCCACATTCACATGGACCCTGCAATGACAAGTCGTGGCTGAGATGGAGACTTGTCTTTGCCGGACCCTCGACAGGCTCCATCCCAGGCCCCACACAGCACCTTCACGGACAGTGAAGTGCAGCTACAGCTTAAAAGCTGCAAGGGTAGAGGTTCCTTGACATTCTTTAAGGACTGTTCTCTTCCCCTTAGGTGAGCATGGCTCAAATCTGGGTGTCACACGAGTCGTGCTCCAAGAAGGAGCTTTCTCCCAGATTTAATTCAGTAGAAGGTTTTCTTTTGTACCTTTTTCTTTTAGTGACAAAAATACAGATTTTCTGCAAGAAAGGACAGTGGGAACTGTGCTATTAAAGGCAATGGTTTTGTTTCTTGATTTCTCCCACATTTTACCATTGTCTAGGCAATTTAATCTTAAATTTGGCCAAAAATTTACCAAGCCTTGGGGAACAGAGCCAGATTAGGAGCTGGAAAAAGTCTGAAGAACCTTACACTGGAAATGCAGTTTGAGCCTCAGCGAGGGGAGGCTGCCAGGTTTCCATGAGTGAGTAATAAATCAATACCTTTCGTTCCCCCCCCCCCTTTTTTTTTCTTTGCAATATATCAAAACAAGTTATCCATTTGTGTCGTTTTTCACAGGGAAAAGAATAAAGGGATGAAAAAGCACACAATGAAGAAATACCTTCTCAAACTCAAGTTCCCTGAGGTTGCCTCCTCCGCAGAATATAGCAGAGGGCTTCCTGGCACACCGGAGCCCACAGCATGACTTGATTAACGCATGGCCCAGTATTTAATTAAAAGCCTCATCAACAGCTACCCAGCTGGCAAAGGCTGGTGCCTCCCATGCAGGTTGGCCTTTCACCGCATCGCAAAAGGACTGAAGCGGGTGTTTTTGTCACTCCACAAATGTTTGCTGCACGCTGGCAAGGAAACGCAGCTGCTTTGTTCAGGATTTAGTGCCATGCTCAAGCTACCCTTCAAACCACCTCCGGCCAGTTCCTTTCACTCGCTTATGAAATGATTGAGATGAAAGACAGAATCTGGTGCTTCGTGGAAGCCAAAGGGATCCGTGAACGTTTCCAGCTTAGCTCCAGCATTACTCTCTCCATAGGAACAGAGCAAAAAGAAACAGCCCTCGGCATGGGCCCGTGAGTGCCGACTTTCACAGTACAATAGCTTGAAAAAATTCAAACGTCCTCGTAGCTGGCTCTGCCAGGAAGGCCCTTTGCTTCAATTCAACAGCAAAAACGTACAAGCAAACATGAGGTTATTAATATAGCTTCAGCTACTCTCACAATTTAGAGCCAACATTACTATTAAATTTAATCATTGTAATGCATTAATGCTCAGGACCTCTTCCATACAGCCACTAATTCGTAATTTAGCTGCGTCTCACGATGCCAGAAGGGTTATCGTGGATGGACAGAAATACTCCAGTTACAGCGAAGTGCTCCAAATCAAAACTCAGACCTCTGCATGCAAAGCATTAAAAAAAAAAACCACCCTAGTGTCAGCAGTAATAAGTGAAAAGGTGACTTGAGGGTGACTTCAATCTTTCCTGGTAGTGACATTTGACTCAAGTTGTATCTAGATGGAGTTGCCACAAAAAAGTCAAAATCTTACTGAGCTCTGAAGATCCGCTCAAATTCAGGGTGACCTGTTGTCTCGGGAGGGGAGATCTTGTACTTCCGCCGGGCATAGATCACCTGCAGTGCAAAATAGGCTAAAAAAAGAACAACACAGGAACAGTCCGGCAGCATTTCATTTAGCCAAGCTTTATCTAGCTTGGAGTCGAGCAAGTGGTTACAGGAAAAGAGCTGATACTGTCTAGGTTCATAGTCCAGAGCTGTCACACACAACCTGGAATAAACGTGCCATTTATTTCACGCTCATACTGTAAAGTCAGATTTGGTTATCCTGGCAGAGCGCCTGTGCCACAGAGCCAACATGCTCCTGGCACTTTGCATAGTCTCACACCCAGCACACCGCAGTAGAGCCCTCGGTGCCGCTCCCCAGCAGATCAAACACGCCCGGGAAGGCCAGCAACACACATTAAAACCTCACTGAGTCTACGTCCCATGGCAGAATTGTTATCCTTTTTTTTAATCTCAGGCTCTGTATTTAGTGTTGGTACACCCTCAGCTGGTCTGATGGGAGTAACTTGTAACACCTCCCACTACACCCGGCAGGTGCCATGTCACAGAGCAGCATTTAAACTGTGGAGCACTGGGATATCATTAAGTCAATTAGAGAGGCTCTTAGTCATGGCAATAGAACGAAATGGGGAAGGGGGTGATAATTTCTTTTACTTCATTCCTGCCTGAAGGCTTGAGCAGTTCGAGGAGCAGATGTGCTGCCAATGACTGCCTGTGCCAAGTTTGGGCCGAGGTACAAACTCTTGTGTCTGCTACATCGCTCCTTTGTATATTTGTAAGGGACATAGAAAGTCACTTCAAAACCATGAAAACTTAACATGAAGGTTGATGGAAGTTCTTACTCCCAGGGGTGATTGCTGATGTTTCCAGTGTTTATATTTAGGTGCACTACTATGTTGTTGCCTTTATTGAAAACGAGAATTTTCATATAGGAGAAGACTATAAAAAGTTACTTTGGTGGCTGTGGCAGTGTGCTGCTAAGCGAGTCACTTGGATTAGCAAGGTCCTAACGTAGCAACGTTCCCAGAGCATCGAACAGAGAGACAAGGAGCCAGGCTGCAAGGACTGCCTTGTGCACAGTCTTATTCTAACAAAGAAGATAAAAGCAGAACAGCGCGAGAGAGAAAAAAAAAACAGGGACAGATGTTGCAAGATTAAAGACAAGACAGATCCATGCATGCCTGCAGAAAAGCATTAGAACATATGTAGAAGAAAAGGGAATTAGAAATGTAAATAATCTGATGCTATGTGACTTGTGTATTACACAACATATTATCCATTTAAATACAGAGAGATTCATTTAAGAAAACACCCGCATGTTCTAGCGTCTTCCACACTGTGTGCAGTGACCCAGCCCTAAACGAGAGCTGCTGGGAGAGAAAGGTGGGGAGGAAGAAGTTAGCTTTTTCCCCCCCGCTGATTCATGTGCAGCACGTTGATTACAGTCGAGGGTGAGGATACGGTCCTGCCCCCGAGACGCAGCAGGATACAACACAGCATCCCCTCTGCGAGACCAGACAGCTAGGGCTGCAGTAACGCACAACGGGCAATTAGCAGTGGCCAGCAGAGCTCTGGGAAAAAGATGATGGAAGTGTGACCCACCCTATTACCTCCTCTTCACATCAGATAAGCACATCTCTCCTACACAACTGTTCACAGAATCACCAGGGCTGGAAGGGACCTTTGGAGATCGTCTAGTCCAACCCCCCTGCCACAGCAGGGTCACCTAGAGCAGGTTGCACAGGATGGCGCCCAGGCGGGTTTTGAACATCTCCAGAGTTGGAGACTCCACCACCTCTCTGGGCAGCCTGTTCCAGTGCTCTGCCACCCTCGCAGTAAAGAAGTTCCTCCTCATGTTTAGATGGAACTTCCTATGTTCAAGTTTGTCAATGCTCTCAGTCTCATCCCAGCCACTTCTCAAGAAATAGGCTGAGCTGAAGTTACTGCATCGTGCCCAGCTCTGGCTTGTGGCATACGCCTGACTGTGCTGGGCAACCGTCTTCATCCTGCTTCATGCCATCTGCACCCTTCCTAATGTAGCATTCTTGTGACTGACGAGCATGGTAAGAATAGTTTCAGACCCAGCCACTCCATCAACACTATCCTTAACATCTTGCTTGTACACAGGGGCAAATATTCAGACAATAGCTGCAACACTACTCAAGCTTTCTCAGCATGGACTTCTAGGAAAAAAAGAGTTCAATCTGCTCTGCAGAACCTTTCAAACTATTTTTTTGTGACTCGTGTCTCGAGGTTAAACTCCTATGTGGATTCCCACACAGCCCAGAGGGGCTGAGCTCTCCCTGCACTTTGCTCCTCAGTGGGACCATAAGCCAGACCTTCATTCTCTATTTGATTATGTCCACAAACTTGTCAAACCCTGTTATAGCATAATCCACCACATTTGAGTGAACCTGGCAAACAAGCTCTGTGGGGACTGACAAACAGTGACAGTGCATAAGGTTTTCCTTTGAAGCCATTAAAAACAAGGGGAACAACAACAACAACAACTGTGGTAGCATTGTTCTGCTCTCCGGTACAGTGGTCAACACAGGGCAGGGCACATATCTACAGAGCACTGAGCTCAGAGCTTTGCTGAATGGAGCATAACTAAACTAAAAAGGGGAAAGTTAACTTGAAAGAATGAGGAAACTGTGGGCTCCCAAAAAATTCAGAAGAAAATAAAATGAAAAAAATCAACCAACATTGTACTAAGCTCGGCCATTAAAATTGTACCTCCTACGTCAGGATGTGATGGGAGAGTATTTGTACACGTGTTCCAGTGCTCTGCCTTCTCAAAATGAATCTCAGATCTGCAACTCACCTACAGAACGTCCTTTCAAAACGTGCAAGAAAAGCTCCTGCACAGCTATGAATCAAGGTGATGTGAGCACATGCATTTCTTACTAGGGGAGAGAAAGGAAACACGCGGTATCTTGTAATTGCTCCTTGGCTTCTCATGCAGAGACCATAAAATGAAGCTACTTTGTCCGATCTACCATAGATAAGAGGGTGCTAATATTTGCTATTCAGCTGCTGGCTTCACACTTATGTATGGTTTGCGTAGCACGAAAGTAACTTGCCTATGGCTGCAACTTTTAAAAAAATACTTAAAGTTCTCATTAAACCAATATATTTGAGACAAAACTGCTATCTAGGGATTTGCTACTGAGGGTTTCCTAATGGAAAGGGCTTAGCAATGTTTCCGTAACTCAATTTCAGGTTTTCTTCGTGCCTTCTCTTTGCACACTAAATGCTTCCTCCATCCCCACTTAAACAACAAAAAAATTCAAAAGAAAAAAATATCTTCCATTTGTAGTTGCTGACATTTCTCTGTAAATTGAGAGGAAACTACCGATAATTCAGAAATCTTGAACTCTATTTTTCAAGTAGCATATTTGTGTTTTAAATAATGCTTGTATTAAGAGATTTTAATCTGATGGCTAAAATACATCTGGCTGCTCAGAGATTCACATCCATTTGTAAGTAAAGAGGTGCGATCGGTCTACAGTGAATTAATTCAGTAATAAAAAAAAACACCACAAACCAACCTTCCCTCATAGAAATGTGAAGTTTTTAATAAAAATGAGGGCTGTCCCCACCCCAGACAGGGGCAGCATCCCCTTTCCTGGCCCTCCTGAAGCCCAAGGGGCAGAGCCCTTTGCCCAAAGGACCCACAATTAAACACAAGAGGTAGGCAGAGCTTGGCAACACTCCCGCTTCTTTCTAAATGGTCTAAACCAAACGCATCTATTTAAATTACGAGAAGTTGCTGAGTTTCTTTGAAGATGTCTATTTCTGACCAGAAGGGCTTGCATTAGTTTCCAAATTACTGCGCGCTGTCAACTCATCTTGTCATCTGCTCCGTGCAGCTAAGCTATATGAATTAAATACATAACAGTATCGGTCAAAGACAGAAATACGTGCGTACATGACACTCTCTTCCATATACATATGATACATGTTTGTACACTGACCTCTTCATTGGCATATTTATTAACCTGTCTTTACTACAAAGTTACAAACTACCTGCTAAAATTCAATCACAGAAAGTATTTTCCTTTAAAGACATTCTATTGTTTAAAAGTAAAACTTAAATTTCATTTCCTTCTAGGATGCTGGCTTTGAGGTGTGCGGATCATTTTAGTCCCTATTAAATAACAAACATCCTCAGGCACGACACCCCCACCATGAACGGCCAAACTTTTTCATCACTTTACCATGTTGGCAAACAGCAACTTTCATTCCAGAGGCTCCAAGCAAAATACAGGAACCAAGTTCCACAAAGTTGAATATAATTAGCTTAATACTACCTAGCATTATATAAAGCACATTTACCTTGCTCCAGGACTCCCAAAACTGTGACAGTGGCCAGCAGGTCTATCTGATTTCTCATGTTGCTGACTGGGGAAGCAAAACCCTGGCCAGGTGCGATGGGTAGAGCTGCTCTCCAATCCTCTCCCACCACCGCAGGTTCCACAACAGAGCCCTCTTACTGCTCTGCACCAACACGTGTTTCCTCCACCCCACGTTAACTCTCCCCACGCCACACAACTCTCCAAAGCAGCCGGCCATCAGAAAGTGTCTATTCCACACAAGTGCCTTCTGCTGAACTGCATAACAGCAAAAGTTTTGCATGCGCAAACTGTGAAATTCATGCAATTATATTTACAGATTCTGTACTATGATTGAATTATGTATTGCTGGCAACTGAAAGATGATGAGAATTTTTCCAACTCTTTTATTGCTAGTTTTAACCAACTCTAAAGCATCTAAATTATGTGCTAGGTTGTAAAAATTATTAACAAGCATTTACAAATTAAGGGCATGACCTTCTGCTCTTACCCCAAGTAAGAGCTGACCACAGGAAAGATTTTCTAGACTTCAGCTGGAATAACTCAATTCTGTTACTGGGTTCTGAATTTTTAAAAGAGCATCCAGGTATCTTATCCCATTAATTAATACTGTAAGTGTACCAAATAAGAATACGGTTCTTTTCTAGCGCTGGGTCACTTTTTGTAGTTTTCTGGTGTTCTTAAAATTCTGCAGTACAAACCTTTTCCTGCCTAAGATACAAAATAAAAGTTCTCAGTTCAGAACAGATGGCAGCATAGGATGTAGAAACACTCGGACCCTCACAAATGTTACAGTGACATCACAATTATAACTGTGAAATGTAAAGTTTGAAAAACAGAAGTATTTTGGCCCTGAGTAACTTTTCTCCCCAGTCCACAAAAGCAAAATATGCATCAGTTCAAAAAGTTGCTCCAAAACACAGGATATGAATAAAAGACTACTGACTTTAAAGATTTTAAAACCAAAAAGGAGGAAAAAAAAAAAGGTATCATTCAGTATCAACTATGTTTCCCCTTAATTTTGACGAAGAGAGGGGACAGGATATGGCAGAGCTATTGCATTTCTCTCTGTACAGTCACACACAAAACCTCAGTGCAGAATTTGTGCGCCGTACCAACAAGAAGTGACCAGACCTACATTTTCTCCCGAGTAGGACGCAGCAAGTTTGTTCTTCTGGTTTGGATCATCGTCACCTCAAAACCCCATCGTGACAGCTTGTCAAACTGAATACTTAATTCAAATACACAATTGTACATTTTTTGTAAAACATGCATGTAGAATAGCAAAACAGTTCCCTTTCTCTGCAAAACTCTCATACAACATGACTTTTGACCCTCCAGGCTGCTAGCAGACCCAGACTGAAATAAAAATAAAACAATTAACCTTAACAGAATCTATTTGTGACCCAAGATTTCATGTCGGGTGTCCAATGTGAAAGTCAGAGCTGAAACATCACTAGGAGTCTACCTCTGCTTACACCATTTCAACAAACAATTCAGGCTTTAAAAAACACTTCCATTAGAGTTTCATTAGCCTCAGGAAAAACACTAACATCACGCAAAAAAGAAAAAAATAAAAAGGATCCATTTCTGAGCAGAGGTTGATCACAAGCTGCCACTGATTCCTTAAAATCTTTGGCAAAACATGCATGTGCACGTCACTTCAACGGGGGACAGTTTGGGAAATTTCTGGTTTACTCAACATTAAATACAATGCAGCACTTTTAATGGGACAACAAAGCAAAAGTTAATAAAGTAATAAGTTCACAGGTCCCCGCAGGCTAGAAGCAGCTCATCCTGGTATTGTTACTTATTATGACACTTCGTTCTTTATAAGCTTCTGAAGTTACAGGTCCCCCCCCACCCCCAAACACAACGCAAGACTTGTAGAGCAGGAATATACTCAAAATAGGTAAGTCAGGATGCACTTTGTGAGGAAATCTGAAGGCTCTGAACCGAGGCCTTAAACACAATAGCTATAAAATAAGACACCACCTTCAATGCTTGGAGAATGATCCTTCAGTGTTTGAAGCTGACTAAAATTGTGATTACATAGGGGGATTCTCGAAATTACAGTAACATGTAGAATGCATATAGCCTTAGCAAGAAACACGTGTCACATTTTTCGCAAATTCTTCTTTATCGCTACTGCTAAATCTGTGGTTGGAGAGATTCGAGATGTTAGTTTAGAACTTAAGACTAGATATCATCAGTTAAAAGGCACACTTGACAAACAGGAAATACTACCTAACTAACTGAATTCTCAGGACTGCTGCAAGCGGTATGATTCCCTTAGAGAACTGCTTTGAAATGTTCAATTCAGAGTAACTCGTTAAGTAATAACTTGTTAACAAGAACAGATTAACATCCAAACACAGGCCACTAAAGCTAGGCCCCTTTGGGCACTGATGGAGCCACAGATCACTAACCACCACACGTCTAAGTGTCCATCTTCAGAGGCTCAACAATCCAGCAGGGTCCAAAAGACCTATTTTGCCATTATTTTCCAGCCTCTTCAACCCGCCAGCTCTCTGCAGTGGCTTAGGGACCTTACCAGCTTTAAGCCAAAATCTTCATGCAACTTGCTGCCAAGATTTTGGTCCTTGTTCAGAAACATTAACCCATGCTGGCAGTACATGTTCCTCGTATCTCACTTTGGGTTTTTTTTGTGCAATCTGCCTATGTCAAACAATCTTTGTCTTTTTACAAGTCTCAAGGAAACCAATTTGAACCTCTAAGGCCTGTTATTTTGAGGGAATCTGAGCATATTTTTTTGGAACTCTACAATTCTGCGCATGTGAGTATTTATTAACATTTTTCACTAACAACAACGAACTCTGCAGCCGTATTTCCTAGCTTAAGGCCTACAACTGCATTAAAAAAATAAGAAAGTCCAGAAGCAGTGGGTGTAGCATAAAACCTTGTTTTCAAAATAAAGTTTTCTAAGATCTCTTTATGCAGTTCTGGCCTGTTTAAATGGACTTTCTGAAACCATAACGATTGGGAAGACACGGCAGAAGAATTTAACCCTCAGTAACAGGCTGACCAAAACTGTGTGTTGGGATGAAGGGAACCATGTCACTAGGAACAAAAATGCTGAACTCTGCTCAGCTCACACAAATGCATAAAGTCACACCATGTATGTTTAATACACTAGCAAAATATTTATTTTATAATGATAAAACAGAAGTGAAGGATTTCTTTTTGGTGTGCACCAGTACTTGTAGTAAAAGAATAAGGGGATTAATGGACTCTTTATACATTTCAATGACAAAAATTCATAAGGGTTAGCATCAAATTCAACTGTTCTCCATTTACAAGCATAAAACTTACCATAATACCCCCCAAACACATATATAAAGAATTATAGTTTTAAAATCTATAAAAAGTAAAAAATATACAGTCAGAAGATCTAACTCTTATTCAAATCTTTAATATAAAATTGTAAACATTTATTTACACAAAGGAAATGTGTATTACAAAATTTTGAGCACCCTTTTCAATTAAATTGTGGTTTTTGGAAGGCAGTGGATGTTGCACAGTGACACTCTCACCTTTCCTACCCAACCAAACCGCAGTTTATAAATAAAGCCATAGGCGGCTGGCTAGGTACAGTTCAGGGGAGATACATTTTATTGCTCTGAAGCTGCAGCAAATGGAAAGCCCAAGTGCATATATCGACAGCTACATGTTAAAGGGCATAAAGGCAAAGCCCAGCCCTACCCATGCACCTATGTACATCTAAACCGTATTTTCATTTCCATTGAACTGTTTCAACTTTGTTACAGTGATACCAGATTTCCAACAGTCTGCTCGTATTATGTGGACAGGGACCAAAACCAGAAGCAAGGGCTGTTTTTTCTACCAGGTTAAATGCTGTTTGGATCCTGTTCACATATGAAGACCAATGGGCATTATAAGCCAGTTTGCCTAGAATCACACTTAATGTTACTTCAACAGTACCATGAAAAGGCCCTGTCGTCAGATCTAGTAGATACCTTCCTCAACAAACCCTCTGGTCAAGCAGGGCAATATCCACCTTAGCTTCCAGAAACAGTGGAGGAAAAAGTACATCTGCATTTTCCTGGACATTTAGCTGGATTGCCTTTTTGGTAGTAATAATGCAAACAGCAGATGTTCTTTTCCTCCAATTAAGAAATCACAACTGGATGGATTGTATTTTGACTTACTCAGAACAAAGTCTGTGTGCAAAATCTACTGGAAAACATAGCAGATTTCACCATAACCTAAACAGGGAAGAAAAGCTGAATCCTACTACCCTGTTATTTCTCTCAAGTGTTTGTAAGGGGGAGAAAAAACTAGTGACATTGAAGGATGTCACTTGAAATTATGAGGTCCCAAGCACCCCCAACAGGAAGGGAAGGCACACTGGTGCAAAGTTAACCCTTAAAAATAAAAATACAGCAAACACTCCTTCCCCTGCATTTGCTAGTTTATATCTATACTCTTCTAATGACACTTACCTTGGACCAGTTTTTGGTTTAACTTAATAGTAAACCAAACTCACTAGCTCTTTTCTTAGATTGCCAGTATAAGAAAAGTTAGCATCAGTTATTTGCATCTCATCTACTTATTCTAGAAAATATCAGAAGTGTCAACAACCAAAGTCACTAACACCGTCTTCCCATCCAAAGACAATCTTTATATTATCTTTCAAAAGCTCTATGAGGGATTAAGTCTGCTTCAGTGAAGTTTTATCCACTATTCAACCGTGGGATCCACTGATCAATGCACATCTTTCACCAACAGTTCAACATGATACAGTATCAAATCTGTTCAACAGAGCGTAATTCATCCACACTAGGTAAGTGTGCTGGACAAACCATGTTCCATGCATATTTGGAAAGGGTTAAAGTATTAGTGTTAAAAAGCAGTTTTTAAAAGTGCAAATTGTCTCATAAAGGAGCTGCAGATACAGTAAAATATCTTCCTTCTTTGAAATCAACGTTATCCTTCACTTCCCTTCACCCACTCTGGAAAAAACCCTCTCTCACGCATCTCTGCAGTGCAGAAAACTCCTGAAGCAGCCAGTCTGTGTTGAAGGAAATTGCTTTTAGATCACAATGCTGGGTTTGACTAGAAAGTTTAAAGGAGTTTTCCAAAAAAGTGGATTTAAAAGGGAAGAGGTATTTGTGCATTTAAAACAAAAGCTTTCAACTTTATTTTCATTTTAAAATAAAGGTTAAGGCAAGGTGGTTTGTTGGTGGATAGGGGATTTTTTTTGGTAGAAAGTAAGGACTTTGGAACACTGACAGTTCCCATGGTGGTTTCTGTCCTTTCTGGGACTGACCCCAACATATGGATAAGAGGTCTCCTTGGGCTGAGCTGAAGAACCAGCATCTGCTTCAGGGGATATTAAAGAAGTAAATCCACCCGTCTATAGAAAGATTATAAAACTCATAACCCAGTACTAAAAAAAAAAAAAAAAAAAAAGG
>VFFE01007605.1:226724-241564 GCA_008921705.1 Burhinus oedicnemus
AAAAAAAAGGGGTATTTAAAGGGGGAGACTTCCATATTGGAGCAACCCTGATGCAAGTATTCTCCCAGGCTGCCTGTGCTATATTGCTGATAAGGACTTTCCACCTCTCAGCCAAATTTTTTTTTTTCCTCATTTTTATGCTGAAGTGACAAAGTCTTGTGCTCACTGCATCATTGCTAACTTTGGGGAATGAACAGATCTCAAAATTAAGTTTTACTTTTTACAGCAAAGAAAACTAGATGAGCTGTCATGAAGCAAAGCCTTCATTTAAATACAACTACCTTTGGAAATAAGTTATGAAGAAACAGGTGCAAAGTAAATGGCTTTACAATTCATGTTAAACCTACTAGAGTTTAAAAGTTCTCCCATAAGAAATTCCCCCTTTAAACACAGCAAGGTATAAGCCAAGAACTGTTCCTCTCTACAACAGAGTGCAAACTGCAGCTTAAAAGACTACAATCTATTAAGACAACTACCTAGACTAACTGGCCAGGTTTTAATACTTTCTTTCATCTATTACCAGCATCTAGAAATAATTACTGTGAAATATCACTTGCTTATTCAGAGTACAGGCACATGCTTCAGCGATGGGGAAAAGAAACAATTCAAAACATTTTGCAAGCATATTTAGGTGCGTAGAGCCTCTTCTCAAATAAAAAGTCAGAAGTTTGATGGACAGTACTATAATAGCATGTCAAGCTATGAACAAATAATGATTGCAAATAATAGATGCAGCAGACTACGCCCTAAACACAATTTGTGCAACTATTTGCTTTCTTTCTGCACTATTTCTGTAGAATTTTATTTTTAAATAATTAAAAAATTTCATTTTAGAACACTGCAAGTGAGATTTCTGAAAGGCTGGCTAGGACACGCACAATGTTTTTTGACCTGTTCAAGTGTGCGACTCCTTAGAGACACCAAGATAAAGCGCACGATTCCTGCAGACCTGCTTGGTGTGCTATTACCATGTATCAACACTCATTGAGAAGCAGCTCCAGTTCCTTTCCCAACCATTTACCTCTAATGCCTGCAAGTCTCCTCAATGCCACAGGTTTTTTGGTCCAAGTGTTGTTTATATTTCATGAAATAATTAAAAAAGTAGAACCCCCACCCCCGGCCCCATTTTAATGAGTTCCTAACAACTCATCCAAATCATTCATCCACTCCTCTGAAGTCCTGTTTTTCAGCAAAGAGTCTATCAGATCTGTGTCACCAGTTAAGTTCTGAAGTCCGTTATTGCCCGACTGGCTGCTGTAGGCAAAAGGCAGCTCTTGACTGGTTGTCCTCACAGGGTACCCTTGACTACAGTGCAGATTACCTCTGTTGGGCATTTGCTGATTTGGATTCTGGTTGAAAGCACTCAGATCTGGAACAGTCTGGTTCATGCCAGGCAAGACTTGCTGTGAGGGTACCTGCTGTTGTGTAGGTGGGTTTGTCCGCTGCTGCGCGCCTAAAGATGACGACAACATCTGCCCAGAGACGGCAGCATTCATAGAGGTCATTGGTCTGCTGGTGCTTAGGCTTACCTGAGGCATTCCTTGGGCAAACTGTTGGTTGGCCATCTTTAGATGAGTTTGCTGCATGTGGAAAGAGGAGCTGGCAGTAAATGGTCCTAAGCCACTGTTTGCTTGTGTCTGGTTGTTAATATTAGGGATACCTTGGTGTTGCCAAGATGGATTTTGAGCCCCCATAGCAGCTGGTACTCTTGCCATCTGTGGCTTAGATAAGGTTGGATTCAGTGCACCTTTACTGTGCTGCTGAGAAATACTTGAGTTTGCTAAGGTATTCTGCCCATACCCAGCAGGAACGGCAGCACCCTGGCCCAAGCTGCCTTGTCTCTGCATCGGTGGCTGTCCATTGGCACTTTGCGTTGCATGCTGGGGAACCATCTGTGTCATACCAGAGGCCAAGTTGTATAATCCCCCTCGCTGAATGTTTTGCATATTGGTATACTGAGTCACCCCCCGATCCTGCTGACTGGAGCCCGACTGCAGTGGAGGAACAGAACTGTGTCCAGGTCCCATCTGAATCATGTTCTGGGTCTGAGGAAACATCCGCGGACTACTGGAGCTGGACTGTCCCAAATTACTAACCCCAGGCATGGCTGAAGATGACCCTGAAATACAAAGAAATATTTTGTACATTAAATACCTCTGTTCAACCGGAGCCAAGCATGGCTTGTAGACACTATAATCCAGAATGGAGTTGCAGCTGCATTTGTATAAAGCAATCTATGCAACCAACACACAGACAGCAGTACTTAATTAAAGAGCGTCAATTGTTGCTCCAGTTAGCATCTCCACCTTGATCTCAAACACAGATATGCCAAATGTCCTAAAAAAATCTGAATACCACTTCTAACAGTTCAGCATCATCAATTTAAAAAAAATTAAAGGTAGGACTCTGCCCTTCTTTGTGAACAAAGGTATACACACATACTTTCAAGTACACACACAATTTGCTAGGCTGTTAAAAAAATACCACTTAGTGCACACATTGTCAGTCATTCAGTGCATATACTGTATATCTCTTACTGTACAACTGTGGGGTTTCCAGTCCTGTGTTTTCCCAATTCCAGAAATTTCTCCTATTTTATATAACTTTCAGAAATTTTTGGTGAAGTATCTTTTGGATTTCCATAGTCGCTATGTTAATATACAATGCTGACAACCAAGCAAGATGATTTGGAAAAATAAGTCTTTTCAGCAAACAAAAAACAGTCCCTTGGTCTTATAAATTCTGAGTAAAAAAGTTTTTTCCCCATAGAAAAAACAGCCATTAGTTACAGGGAAAAAAAAAATAGAATAGAAGAGCAGTATGAAGTGTAATGCATATTATCCGCATGCCCCACTTACAGTCAACCAAGGGAAACCTACCTAACACTAGAACTTTCCCTACTTCCAAACCAAAAAGCTGCAGAATTTTTTCATGTTAAGATAGCTGAGGAATATTTGCTCTCCGTTATTACTGATTTTTATTCAAATATAACTGTATTCAAATATATAAAAATATAATTCAAATTATATTGAATTAATCATCAACAAAGCACACCATAAAAATACCAATGTTATGGGGGGGTGGATGGGTGGGGGGAGGGTCTTACTGCAATGCTACTGTGAAGAGGTAGTACACATACCAGGATTTATGATGCAAAAACCAGTTACAGGTATCATAACAAGGAAAAAAGAGTTTTAATAATACTGATGTTCATTACAGCAAAACATACTCTAACAGGTGTACTACTGTATTTCTGTAGAAAAGTGGCAGGAGAAAAAAATGTTTCAGTGCAATATTTGAAGGATGCTACTGACCACTGTGTTAACACACAATCCTTTTGTATTGGTATCAAGTTTTTTCAGTTAAGTAACAAAACCCAGTCATAGCTCTACTAGACACGGCATAGTCACGAACACTCTCAGAATGAAGGTATCACATTTCTTTTTGCATCTTTTCCCTCCAGTATTTTTTTCTGTGGTAACATAGAGAGTAAGGAAACAAAACAAAGGGAATAAGCACTTTTTTGTACTCTAGGTTTATGAAAAAAGACAAGTGGCTTCTTGATGCCCCGTTAAGTAAGGATTTTTCAGGTAAGGAGATGAGTTTTCACTGTTCTCTAGTTCTTCCACATTCACAAAGCTATTCCAGCTTAATGGTAACAACATCTTTTATTTATCAGCGTTAATATACTGAAGACATACCAAGCTGCTTCTCCTACAAAAAACCCCACCATATAGGACACTAACATGTAACGAAGAGAATTCAAATTGCATTTCCTTCTAAAGGTAGCAGGGATAAGAATCTTAGAGAATTTTAAACTCATCCTAGTAGATGAGAGAAATAATACATCACTTATTTTTCTTTAATGAGGGCCTGTGATAGATACAAGCAGTAGTGATGCTAGGCTTCAGAAAAAAAAACTGAATCCTAGAATCACACAAATATATGGAAGTTAAGGAGAATTTACAACCTGTAAAGCAAAATGGTAGTATAAAACGGCCTTTAGAACAATGAAGGTACTTAAGAATTTTGCCCATTTCCAAAGCAATACTAAGAATCAGAAGCTTAAATTGTCCCAGATACCTGAGACAGGGGAAGCTGTAATTTGCAACTGAGCCAGAGCATAGGTCTAGAAGTTTTAAGGCACAGTGACGTGGGAAGATGTTGTAATAAATTAATTAAAAGCTATCCAATCCAGGAAATTCAAAGACACCTTGTTTTTTACTCCTGGTATTTTTTCTGCCATTATTTCAATTGCCATGTTTACTTACCTGTGAACTGTCCAACTTGCTGCTGGTATGGATTCTGTGGTTGATCCTGATACTGGGGAGGTGGGCGAGTCAGATGCCGCTGCAGCTGTTGCTCTTGCTGCTGCCGCTGTTTCTCCTAAGAAAGGTCCAATGCAAGAAAATTAGAAAACAAGCCAAGCTTTTTCCAGGCGTCACTATCTTGGATAAAAACTAGCTATCTCCATACTGTTAGGCAGAGCTGGTAATTAAACGGGCTTCTGCAGCCTTAAAGTCACTTCAGACCTTTGTTCTCAAGGTTCAAACACAGTCAATTTAATTTGATGACTGACAAGACTAGGAACTCAGAGACAAGAGCATGCATTACAGGAGTTACTGCGATGTACGTCTGAAGCCTTTAAACATTGAAAATCTGAAATGCTAGTCTTTTAATCAGTAACATAATCAACAGCTATTTTTAGCAATACTCTAAAGACACTAACACGTACAAAAAGAGCAAAAGCAAGTGTCAGAAAATTCACACAGACTTTTTTGCTCTTTACCTCCAGATCAATTTATTTTAGACATCTCTTTGGAAATTAAATAAAGTACAAGTCATAAATATCAGTGTTACACAGAAAAGTAAAAACTGAATATGTAAATAGTTTCTAGCTCTTGTTTTAAAAAAAAAAATGGAAAAAATATACACAAACCCAAATTCTTATATACCACAGGTTTTCCTAGAAGATTATGGAAAACTGCAGAACTAAGTTTCTAACAGAAGCTATAAAAGTTTTGTAATCATTGTTCAAACCACTTTCTTAACAATGCACCAATCAATTGAAACAAACCCTACTAATGATTCAAAATCACCTTGCCTCTTTAAAAGCACATTCAACCCATACCTACTTTACAATAAAACCATTTGAAAAATAAAAAAAGCAAATTTCCCATTAGGAAACTTTTGGGGAAAATGAAATTAAAACATTGAGGGGAACATCAAGAGTGTATGTACGTGCACTAATAGTACACTCAGAGATCTTGACACTGTAAACAGCCAACAGGGTGATTTTACAATAATGAAACACATCGGGCATAGTATTTCTGGCTCTTCTTCCAAAGATATCTTCAGCCAGACTGAAATTCTGAGACAACTACGTAGTGATACAATGCACGACTACCTACTTATCTGAAAAGTTACACAGAGCACAGAACGGAACAGAAATTCCCTTCCGAGATTACTGGAGTAAAGATACAGCAATAAGCCTTTAAAGAAGGCTACTGCCATGTAACAAATAGGCAGATACTCATTACTACCATCCTTTTGAAATGTCTACAATGAAGAAGCTGTTGAGACATGCAGAGGAATGAAGAGGGCAAGCTGCTTGACAGAAAGGACCTGCTGCTTGCAGGACCAGTCAAACCTGAAAGAGGCTGACCACAGAAGCCAAGAAGAGATGCCATAGTTCTGAGAGAAACCTAGAGCTGCGCAGCCCGGCTCAGAAAAAAGAAGAGGGAGGAAAAAAACAAAAAACAAAAAACCAAAAACCAACAACCAACCAACCACACACACAAAAAAAAGAGATGCAGAATACCAAACGCAAAGACAGCTTTACAGTGGCAGGGAATAGCACTGAAGCTACCTGAAACTGCAATTCTCCTGCAAAACAGAGATCAACTGATTCAGAAATCTTTTTGTAAAACTACATCCAGTATCATGTGTATACAAAGAAATAAATATCAAATTAGAATGCTAACAAGATCTAGCTTGACTGGGCAGCACAAGGCCAAGAAACGCAGCAAATGCAGTATTCACATCTGTCCAGCTCCAAAGCAAAGCTGCTCCTTAATTGGGATCAGAGTCCCAGTATTACTATACAAAGATGCAAGTTGTAGAAGTTAGTCATAGTTACAATAACCAGCACAGGAATATTGATATTTACTACAGCAACATACGCTGGCTAAGCAGAAGCAAATAGGTAGGAAGAAGGAAAAAAAAAAGTATTTCAACATTGTGTTTTGAGATATGCTACTTATCACCCTGTTAATGTACCACCCCACTGTTCAGAGAGGTCTGATGCCTGTTAGATCCATTACTTAGCTAAGGAAACCTACTGGGCCACACTTTAAGAGCTCTAATAATCGCCATTCACCAGTGCTGCAAAAGTACAAGCAGGATGCCAACACCGCCTATTTCCTCTCCCTACCTTCTTTCAAAGAGTACCTGTTTGTTAACATTTTGGGAGATAACGATTAGTAAT
Organism: Burhinus oedicnemus; assembly: GCA_008921705.1. Classification (NCBI taxonomy): domain Eukaryota; kingdom Metazoa; phylum Chordata; class Aves; order Charadriiformes; family Burhinidae; genus Burhinus; species Burhinus oedicnemus. Next base: position 233,212 of record VFFE01007605.1, read on the forward strand.
TTTTGACATTTGATATTAACATTCAGGTCATCAAAAACTGAATGATTTACTAAAAAGTACTATATTTATTTATACAGGTTTATAGATCACACAACTCATACAGAAAATACATTTTTTTGGCGATTTGGTCATTCTTTGTCCTTCAGTCTTTGATAGCATATTTCCACAATATTTCCTTAGCCCAAACTGTATTTTACCCAAATATCAAAAATAAATCTTTACCAACATTCACACAATTTTCTTTAAAACACTGCCAACCATATTCTTATGTTTTATCTACAATTAGCCAAGAACTGAAGGGGCTTTTCTGTCACCTCAACTTAGTCCTCAATTTTAACAGAAGTCTCCAGGTGATCAGAAAAGCCATTAGCTAGGACTTGGCACAGCTGTAGCTCCACAATACTGCAGATTCTACTACACTCTTCCCCTCAAATGGGCTTTCACATATTTTCAGTTCCGAAGAGACTATATAATTTCCTTCTTTCTTAAGTAAAGCTTCTGATGGACAGTTGCTGCAATAAAAGTTAAGGTGTGTGTCCCCACACACAAACATTACCTGACCTTCTCTCACCACCTCTATTTTTCAAACTATTATTACAGTGAAAATCCTATCTACCAGGATAACAACTTCTAACTTTAAAGCCAAGAACATTGAGATTTATTAGCTTCTAACATTGCTGAAAATTAAGGAAATTACACATTCCCAACTGCTATTAGTTGATGGACTCCAGAGCATTTAAAAATTTTTTTAACATTTTTTTTAATTCTCAGGGATAGATGCAGTTCACATTTTTTTCCATTAAACCACTGGCTCTTTTTTTTTTTCCCCTCTCCATTATCCCCAAAGACAACAGTTTCTGTGGCTCTTCCCTCCCCCACCATCTTCCCTTTCAGCAGTACAGATCATTACACTTTTTCCAAAAGATCTGACGACCAGGTTCTCCCCGAGTCTCAATCCTTTGAAAATTCATCTTCCCCTTCCTCCACACCAGGTATCAATAATTTCTCTGTATGTACAGTGCCAGTGCCTAGAACGTGCCTGCACGGACTTTTAAAAATGCAGAAAAGCACTGATGACAGAAACAAGGCCCTTTGGGCCGATTCCCAGCTGAAAGACTTGCAAAAGGTTTAAAGCTTAGAAAGGTTCACACAAGGAGCCTATTTCCCTGAGAGAGGGTAAAGCAGCTTTCTGTAGTCTGATGGACAGCAGAGTTAAATTCTTTTGGCAGGGTAAGATGCAAGCTGGATGCAGATGTCTAATTGTTTTCCTCAAATAAACGAGTAAAAGCTGTTTTAAAATTTGAAACATGAACTTCTGTGGATCTCACAGAGAAGAAAGGCAGAAGGCACAATGAGCTTACAGAGTCCCTTGCTCATTGCTTCTGTTTTTAAAGCTCTACAGAACACATCAATCTTATCCCAATCTTATCTTTTATTTTTGCTCCGATGCCATTTGCCTTTCTTCTTTCACAAAGAATTACACCACTGCTGGTATGATACATTCTCTCCATGTAGGTATTGTCTTATATTTTCACACTACTCAATTCTACCTATTTTATTCTTTTCAGTCACCACAGTGCCTTGTAACAACAGAAAAAAATACGTCTCAGCAATCAAGTGCTAAGTATTTGGGTTAATTTTATAGAAACATAAAACAGCAATTACAGCAAAGCACCCTGCAGTTTATATCCCCTATTTTGTATTGTGATAACTGTTTGACAAAATCTCTAATGCCATTTCATCCACCAAAGTAAACCAGTGCAAAGAAAAAAAGACTGCTGGCCCCTCTCACCTGCTCAGCCAGAAGATGTTGCTGTCTCTGCTCCATTAGGAATTGCTGCTTCTGTTGCTCCATGAGCAAGTGCTTTTGTTGCTGCTCCCTCTGCTTCTGCTGGTCCATCAGCATTTGGTGTTGCTTCATCACTGCTGCTTGCTGCTGATTGCTGAGATAAGGTGGGTTGCTGTGGTTACCTGCCATAGAGACATTGGGAGCCTGGGCACCCACACCAGGGCCTGGGACAGACACTGGAACACGAGGAACATTAGGAGAAGGGGTTTGATCCTGCAGAACATATAAAAAGTGACATGAGTTACAGAAAGAGGTTAGATCTCCAGAATTTAGAAACTGTATGTAGTTACACAGATAAGGAAAGGCACTTTCATGGTGATGACCACAATTTGTATTATTTTTATCATTTCACAGGACAAGGAAAAGAGACTTTATAAACAAAGTCTACACAGGGAGGGCAATCACAACACATCTCAGAAAAACAAATTGTTGGTTATTGCTCATTTGTACATTTAGACTATTTAACAAAAATTAGGACAGTTCCTTATATTTTGCCATCTTTATGCAATAGCTTCTTCACTTGCAAAGCTTCTACCAGAAAAGGCAAAGTGTGATACAGATTCCAGCTCAGCTAATTAAAGACAACCAAAAACTCATTTGTAAAGTGCCAGACACAGAGTGACAGTTTGGAGTTAAGGTCAGAAGCTCCACAACATTTAGGAATAAGGGCTTTAAATTCAGTCTGAAAGTACTTCCAAAAGTCCAGCTCAAACAGGAGAGTATAGCTCTGTGTGCTTCTGCTCAGCCAGAAGAACGGTGCCAGTAACACACCAGCTTCAGTTTACTTTGGTAGTAGCTTTTCAAATGCTACATTTTAAATTTTCATTATACAAACCACTTATTTAAATCCTGTCTCTTCTGTCAATGTTTAATTCAGCAACTGTTTATGCCTCCCCTCCTAAAGTGGCTTTTTTTAGTATCAGAGTATTTGCTATTTGCAGGTGAAGGGCAAGAAGGCTATCACTGATCAAAATGAGTCTTACATTCCACAGAAAAAATGCAACTACAGATAAGTCTGTTATTATTAATTTTTCATAAGTCTGCTTTTTTTGGAAATCGGAACTTGGGATAAACAAAAATAACACAGAACAATTATCATTCAAGATCTGATACTATCCTCTTTGTACTGGCAAATCCATTTTAAATTTGACAATTTTTATTGTTTTTAAGCACAGTTCAACCCATCTCTAATTATGCAAACAAATACTACTTTCAAGTTTAGAATTCAGCTAATTTGGGCCACAAAAATGATCAGAGGGATGGAACACCTCTCCTATGAGGACAGGCTGAGAGAGCTGGGGTTGTTCAGCATGGAGAAGAGAAGGCTCTGGGGAAAATTTATTGCAGCCTTTCAGTACTTAAAGGGAGCTTATAAGATGGGGACAAACTTTTTAGCAGGGCCTGCTGAGATATGACTACGGGTCATGGTTTTAAATTAAAAAGAGGAAAAATTTAGTCTGGCTATAAGGAAGAGATTTTTTTATGATTGAGGTGGTGAAACCCTGGCACAGGTTGCCCACAGAGGTGGTAGATGCCCCATCCCTGGAAACATTCCAGGCCAGGTTGGACGGGGCTCCGAGCAACCTGATCTAGTTGAAGACATCCCTGCTCATTGCAGGGGGCCCCCCTCCTCTTTATCTAGTGAGGATATATCAAGCTGTAGCCCTATATGTAGTACCAATTAGACTAGATGGTCTTTACAGGTCCCTTCCAATCCAAACTATCACATGATTCTAATGGGTTCAGCTGTTGGTTCGCACTCTGCAGTTTCCTAAGAAATCATGACCCAAATATAGGTAATGCTGTGCTAATCTTAGCTTTTTGTACATCAGTGTGGTCATTATTGCAGAGTAATCCCATCTTTTTCACAGTTTTTTTTGTTTTGTCGAGGGAACATATTACTAGAGTTGGACCTCCAACAGATTTCGCTAGAGGAGCTTTAATGCATATAACAAAGACCTTTTTTCTCAACAAGACTGCAGTCACATGTTACAGAATCCCAATGAGTCTACAGCTCCATCCAGTACATAAATTTTTACCTGCAGCATACCTGTAATATCAGTTGTATAAAAGGCAAAGAAGCACAGTCTGGAATTTTCCTTTACAGGAAAACCTGAAGCGTATTGCTTCAACCAGCAAATATTAATATTATTCATTCTTAAATATATATTTCTCTCCTATCCCATGCTTCCCCAATCCCCAGAGACTTAACCAATAACAAATTCTTAGATTTGAAAAGCCCCAAGGAATACCCAAGAAATCAGGAATGCAGCCCCCACCTCCACTCCTCTTCAAAAAAGAAGCAACTAAAGGCATGTCTTTTTATAGTAAGCCAACTCTGACACAAGTCAGGGACTAAAAAGAAGGTAAAGAAGTCAAAGCTTCTTTGAGAATGGTGTTTAACACTACAGTTTTACAGGAGTTATTTTAGGCAAAAGTTTACAAAGTATCTATTCATCTTCCTAAGCAGAAGCTTTTAAGTGTGACATGATTTGTTGCCCACAAAGTATATTAAGCTGGAAATCACATATTACCACATGACCTAGAACCAGTATTAAAAACTGTCCCCAGCAGAAGATAAGAGTTCTTGATTCTTGTCTTATTGCGTATTACCATTTTCTTCTTTAAAATCATGCAGCAACTGTTTTGAAACAATACCAAGTAATCTGTACTCTAGCCTTACCTATCCAACACCCTCTAGCAAAAACTTACATCTGATACTAAACAAAGGTAACAAAAACCAGAACATTCACCTGACTGTGCGGTAGTCGGTAGGCAATGTTTCCAGACTTGGGTTTCAACAGGATCATCCCATTTTGGTCATCACTCACGTGAGACAGCGGTGCCTGCTGGCGCTGTTGCATGTATGCCAACATGGGAGTCTTGTTCTGACCAGGTACTGTAACCCCCTGTTCACATTCTGCTTTGTAATGCGAAAGAGGTTTGGTGTTCCCATAGTCTAGCATAGAGCCTTGACTATTCACAGGGTTCTGGTTCAAGCTGTTTTGCTGATGACCCAAAATGTTCACATGGTAATTGCCTCCAGCCCTCGGTGAGCTTTTATTTCCCATATTAGGCATCATGAGTTTCTGATTGTTGAAGTCTGGCTGGTAAACCGATGGGCTGGTGGGATTTTCCATGGTATATGGGACAGCCAGTGGACTATGAGAAGGCCCAGACTGTTGCCACGTAGACATCTGATTTGTTTGGTGGACTTGTGAAGCTTGCTGCTGGTTCTGCAACATCTGGTCTCTCTTCTGCTTGGCAGCAATCTGCTGAAGTTGATGAGCAGAAGACATTTCTTTGGCACTTCCTGCACCCTTCCCAGGTAACAACACATTGGGGAGAGACCTCTGGACATTTTGAGAATGGTTTGATGCCTGCATCATGGGCTGATTAGGATTTTCAGTTATTGACTGACTGGAAGGCTGAAACATAGCCTGAGAACTACCAACCGCCGGGGACGCGGCACTTACAGGTGCAGAAGCAGCACCAATAAATGCTTGACCTGATGAAGTGGATCTCACCTGGGGAGATCCCATCTGATCCTGTTCAAAGGGTGCTGGGGAAAACTCAGTCTTTATGTTAATATCTTGTGGCAATGGAGTCTGTGCAGCTGAATTTGAAGACTCTGCATCTTTTTTCTCTTCAAAGTCTTCATTAAAGAGATCCTTCATGTCTTCATCAGGCACTGATCTATTAAGCTCCTCAATAAGTTCCTTCCATTCTTGCTCATTAAGATTAAGATCAGGCATCAAGTTATTCTGAGATATAGAACCCCCTGCTCCAGCAATCATACATGGAAGATCATCTACAGGCTCCTGCTTCAGCTCTTTGTTCAAACTCAAAGGAAATGAGTCATCAGCATCACCACCACCATTCATTTGCAAGCTGGAATCTGGAAGACACTTCTTGTTGATGCCATCTAGCCCCATCGGATGTTTTCCATTAAGTTGTAAGGTATCTCCGCTGCCAGATTTCTTGTCAAGATGATGGAGTGGAGACACAGGGGGCATTCCATTGGAAGAACCACTCACCCCACCAAGACCATCATCACGACGCAGTTTCTTGGACACAGAAAATACATCACCATAGCCATTCTGCTGTTCTCCATTCTGAGGGGAAGCAGCACTGTCAAGCTTTCTTTTCACAGTCTCATGGAGCTGCTGAAAAAAAGGAAGGTTTTAGTTATTTAGTTTTATGTTTCATAGATTAGGATTTTTATTTCTTACTAGAGCATTGTCTAGCTCCAAATAAAACATTTTAGGAAAAAAGGTTAAAAAAAAGGTTACATCTTTGCTTTGATAAGATTTGTTTTATAAGTCATCCAAGATTACTTCCTTACTATAACCTCTTAGAGTAAACTTTCAAAAATATGTGCTATATCAAACACAGCCCCCTCCAAACAAAACCAAAAGCTGCCATATAGTTTGGCAACAACAAAAAGTTGAGAAATGGCTGTGAACTGGAATATATACGATTTTTCCTATTCAAAATGAAAAAAATATTGAAGAATGTTAAGACTCAAATTTTAGATGAGAACCCTGTATTTTATTTGGCCCACGTACACACAGCATAACTGTTGTTTAAGACTGCTCTATAAAGCACTCACACTTAAAATATTTAGAGAAAGAGAAAGCCATTTCTCTTGTGATTTTAATTTCTGGAGAACAACTACGTATACAAATTCTGTGCACAATCATATTTTTGGCACTAAAGCAAAACCAGTTTGTCACTAAGCGACCACTGTTTCACACATGTAAAATGCAATTCAGAGTTCAGTCAATTCTATCACAGCAAAGCAAGTTTATTCCTTTCCTTCTTTCTCCTAGAGTATTTGCCAGCTGCTCCTCTCTGCACTATGACCACCAGAACCCCAACCAGCTCAACAATTGGCTTCTCATAGCTAGTGAATGCGCATATTCTTTTTCTTGTAGTGCCACCTAGAAGCAGCCAGAGGGTACAGCAACAGTTTTACAACCAGAGTTTGAGAGCCTTTGTTCAACTTCCCTTTCCTGGCAGCATTCTTTCAAATATAAAGTTCTTTCCATTGACCTCAAAAACATCTGAAAACAGAATTCATGCACACAAAGATGACTATAAACTTTTCCTTCCCTCAGGTGCATTCCGTAAAAAAAAAAAAAAAAAAAAAAAAAGTTGTGCTTTGCTTGTGTTGGGACGTTACACCAACACAGAGAAACCTGTAGGGCAGAGACGCTGCTCAAACAGAGCAGCGCGCTTAAGAGGGAAAGCTCCCATTAGCTTCCCTGACCTGTATGAGATGCCTTTGCACATCTCAGCAGGACACACGAGGAGAATCCCCACAAAAAGCCACCCTGCTGAAGCATGGTTCACTGAACAACAGTTCTCTCAGATGCCAGAAGAGCAGCTCATTAAACAAACCTCAAGACAAGTATGCTTATTTTAATATTACTTGCAGTCTCCACAATGCAGTCCGCTAACCCTTGGGGAAAACTGTTTCATCCAAGAACAAACAGGGGAAACCTCAAGATCTCGGTGCTCAAGCAAGAGGGTGTATGTACAGCCAGCATAAATTATCAGAAGAATTTTACAGCACTTGCCTGGGCAACAGCATTCTTTGATTTAAGGACAGAAGGACTCGTTCACAGTTAATTGTTGTAATTTTTTTTAAACAGTCTACAGTTAGCTGGTCTTCAGAAAAAACACTTTGTTTAACGCTTGCATAAGTAGCAGCAAAACCGTATTTTCATCTGACGGATAAACTGCAGCTTCCCAGGAGACTACGATCTTCTAGATGGTTCATGGAAATAGCAGCACAGTAGTGAGATCAGCAGAAGACCTAGTAGGACGAGGTGAGGTGTACATTTGGAGAGGAGGCTGGAACTTGAATTCTCTTAATTTGAACATTAGGTCTACAGCTTGGAGCAGCAGATTTAGAGTGAATTTTTCAAATACTGACTTGAAAGAATAATGGAAATTTACTTTTTTTGTGAAGAGGCAAAACAACAGAAAGCAAGGAAGCCTCAACTCAATCGCAACATTTGGCTGTCAGCAAGTTTGCCATTGTTTACTTAATACTCCAACTGGGAAAACCAAAGCTCAAGGTGGATGAGTAACTTGCCCAAGGTCATATGATGAGTCAATCACTCAGAGTTTGGGAATGGATCCTCCTTAATTCTAAATCACTAGGTAAAAACACACTCCCTGAAAACTGACATACAAGTAATAACTCAGTTTTGTACACTGAATATTCTTCTCACAGTTGAAGCGAATTTCTATATTAGGGTCACTGCTGTAATTATAATTCATACAGACAAGGCAACTAGGATCTTGGTAGCTTTATAGCTATAACTGCACACAGCTCTTCACAGGCTGCAAAACCCACCTGGGTCGCTGGACAAATATTCCAGAAGTTAATCTGTGCTAAGGCATTTGCTATTGTACTACACCATTTGCAACATATGCAACTAACAAGTCTAAGATTAAATCATCCATGCTTACAAACTACACTTACTGTAGTCT